>JAUEJL010110166.1:0-12575 GCA_032274825.1 Drosophyllum lusitanicum | reverse complement strand
TTGCATAGCAAGGGCCTATTAGCTCAGCTGGTTAGAGCGTAGTGCTAATAACGCGAAGGTCGCAGGTTCGAGACCTGCATGGGCCATTCTCATCTTTTTCATTTTAATTTTTTTTTTGTTTTTTATAGTAACAAGTAAGCAAACTTTGCGTCACATCATTCTACTTTATATAATTCCTTTTTAACTATTGCAGAACGCGATGAACATGGGGACGGAAAACTCAAGTTCCACAAAGGATACACGATTGAGCTGTGATCGCAAAGTCAGCAAAAGAAACCCACTATCTTCATCGCAATTCTTGTGGTAATCAAGCTTATAGCAGCGTCTATTATGGCTGCCAATCTAGGTAAACATTGTATTTTCTGATTTACTTCACGTAGAACATATAATGCTGTAAATTGTTCACTCTTAGCTTTTGCATATTTGAACGTTACCATCTAGTACCGGTCTCAGAAGATGGAGGAAAAGAGTATCAGTGAAGAGTTTGCGAGGTTCTTGACTGGATCATAAGTTTTTTAATGGCACACCAGCTGTTTGTTTTATTGTCAATGTGGAATCTGCTAAGTGCTAACTCACTTTTAAAAAGCTATATCAGTTGTTTGTAATATTGCAAATGTGGAAAGTTGTAAGATTTTGATTTATTACTAACCTCTCAGTACTTGGCCATCATAAACAAAAAGGACTATGCGCTTGTCATATGTTTATGTCAAAATTATGCTACTATTTCTACCTTGATACAATCTATAAATCTGTTATTTCTTTTTTTTTCCCTAGGTTGTCAAGCAACAAATTATTTTCTGCTGCTTGTTATGTGAGAATTAGGTTGTAAGTTGTAACTTAGTTAACGACAAAATGGTGGAAACCATAAGCTTGCAGTCGATCGGTTTCGTTAGATATGCATCCATTCCGACCTCTAAGCATTTGGCTTCATCGGATGACATGGCATGGGCTGTCAGCGCAACAATGGGAATATGCATTTCCGTCCCCATTTCTGCTCTTCGAATTGCTTTAGTCGCTTCATAACCATCCATCTTTGGCATCTGGTATTAAAAAAACATGAAACAAATCAGCAGCTATCATATAAATCTAACTACTTCTTACATATGTAATTTCCCAAGTTCAGTTACTTTCTTATATCTTAAATTCTGTTTGCAATCTGTTTGTTTTTTCAAACTATGCTGCATAATTTTCTAGTTCTTTATAAGTAAGCATGTACCACAGATGTTTAGTTTTCAAGCTTTTGATTTTATCTTTACCTGACAGTCCATGAGTATCAAATCATAGGGTGGAGGGTTGCACATTTTCGTTTGAGTTATTGTGTTTCTTCCCAAGGGATCTTGTAGAGCTTCAACAGCTTGGACCCCGTCTCCAACAACCACAACCGTAGCCCCCATCTTTTCAAGCATTATAGTTGCCACTTTTTGGAGTATCGGTGTATCTTCTGCCAGCAAAATCCGTACACCTTCAAGGGACTTCTGTCCAGTTATAGCCTTCTTTGCATAATGAACGCCTTTCTCCTGAGAATTATCACCATTCATGGTCAGTGGAATTGTCTCATTTGTCCCTGATTTGTTTCGTTCTGAACACACTTCAGTTAGCTCGAGAAAGCAGTTGTTTACAGTTCCATATCGTGAAGAAGAAACCATTCGTGCTGTTTCTTCACCTTGAAAAAATCCTGTTGAATTGATTTCTGATTTTTCAGAGTCGTTTGAACTCTCTGGATCTGAATGTACAGGATCGATTTCCAGAAATTCATGTGTATCACCTCCCACATTATTATGTCTCAGAGAGAGAAACTTTTCTTTAATGGCAGCTTCCATTATCTGAATCATTTTTGACTTGTATAACGGTTCATTCACCATCAACAAATGTCCTCGGTTATGAAGCTCCATTTTAATGGTGTTTGAAGTTTCATGATTTAAAACCCATGCAAACTTTGCTCTTCTGTTAAACGTGTCGAGGAAATTGAGCTGTTCTTTCCATATGCCTGTGCTTAAATTAAGTAATCCAATATCAACGACTATAATGAAAACTGAAGCCTCTATTTCTTTTTTGCTTAATGAATCAAGTTTTGAACATTCATGTGTCATGTTTTGTGAATAGCGTGTAGGTGGTATAAAGAGTTCCTGAAGTATGCGCGTCAATTCGTTCCACTCGGATGCATCCCACACAGGTAATCCCATTTTATATAGCCACTGGGACAAAATCATTCTACCCATACTTCCATTTATTGCAAGCACTACCTGCAAAAAGATTTTAATCACCCTCATAAGTTGCATTTAGATATACCGAGCCACATAATTAATGTAAAACAACTTTGCTAACCTTCAAGTTATGATCTGCATACTTTAGTTTGTAATTGTCTCGTGGTATATCTACAGGTGTACCAAGTAGAAGATATAGTTGCATTAGGGTCCCTGGTCCATTCTTCTTGACAACTCTGATTTGTCCTCCCATCTTGTTAACCTGTTAATAACAATCCCATCACATGGCAATATTTTTCAGACATTAAACAATATTTCCTACAGGAAACTACGAAAGGCCATATATTTATTTTCTTATTCCTTAATGGATGTTCTGTTGATGTGGTAAACTGATAAATAGTGAGAAAGACCTTTTATCTCACCAGAGTTCTAACGATGCATAGTCCAAGA
Source organism: Drosophyllum lusitanicum (assembly GCA_032274825.1). Classification (NCBI taxonomy): domain Eukaryota; kingdom Viridiplantae; phylum Streptophyta; class Magnoliopsida; order Caryophyllales; family Drosophyllaceae; genus Drosophyllum; species Drosophyllum lusitanicum. Next base: position 9,921 of record JAUEJL010110166.1, on the reverse strand, counting down.
CCGGTTCCACCATGCCTGAAATAAAAAATAAAATAAAAAAATGTATACAAAAATACGTTTCTTTTAAAAATGTGATCTTATCAAGAAGATAATATGGGCGGGTCTTGCTTACAATCTAGTCGTTGATGGGTCAGCTTGCTCAAAGCTTTCAAATACCGACTCCCATTTGCTTGGATCAATGCCTATACAGCGAAAAGATAACAGAAAATAGCATTATAAATTGTCTATAGTTGATAAAAACAGAAAAAGAAAGAATTCATAATGTTCATTCATAAATAAGAGATTTATACCACATCCAGTATCATCAACTTCAAACCAAAGAATCACTTTGTTGTCCTTCTTGCTGGGATTTTTCTCTTGGTTTCCCTGTTTGGGCCACAAAGCGTTTTGATTGATGGAACAGCTCCCATTTTCAATAAAAGTACCCGGATCTTCACACCATCCTCTCAGAATAATGTATCCTGCTGTAAGTCAATGGTAATATCAAAATCTGCAAGCCAACTTTTTTGGTTTCAAGAGGCTTGTGTAAAATACTGGAATTTCATCAAGGTAACTGGTTAATTCTCTAATTTAGCTTTTGTATATGATCTGAATTCTTGAACATCATTTTTACCCAAATAAAGACTTTGTTCTGACACCATATGTGATAGATATGAAGCTTGTTGAATTTATCTTTGAAAAGTTGCACTTACATGTTGTAAATTTGATTGAATTGCTGATTAGATTAGCAAAAATCTGAACAACTCTAGCAGAATCTCCTTGAACTACTTTTGGCATATCATCTGATCACAAATAGACAACATAACAGATCATTAACCATTAAGTTGATGTATCATCTGGTATATGTTCATATTTGGTAGAGATTAAATCTTCTAGTTGCTATTGAAATACCAGAGAGATCTATGACAGTTTCCACGCTGTGGTTTTTGCACTGCACAGAAAACATATTGACTAGTCCTTCAAGTTCTCGCCCCATGTCAAACTCGGCTTCTTCCAGAACCAGTTTTCCTGATTCAACCTGAAAATTATAATTGTGTGAAAACAACTCAAATTATAGTATGAAATCATTAATGACCTCCTAAACAATTTCATATTTTGAAGACAGTGCCTTTAGCCTAGTGGATTCATTAAGTTGTGACTTTTTGAGATAACCAGTTTTCTATATTGAAGCTATATTGTAGTTTAGCAAGGTTAGGTTTACGAGAAAATATTATATTTCAATAATTGCATGTATTGGAGGTAAGTACCAGATAAATCTATAGATTTGTTTGGGTTAATAGGCTATTTTACCTTACTAATGTCCAAAATATTGTTGAGAAGCCGGAGGAGAGCTGTTGAGCATCTACGAATTTGGCTAATTGTATCATATTGCTCGTTAGTGAGACATTCATCAGATATAAGAATGTCCAGCAATCCTATGACTGCAGCCATTGGTGTTCTCAGTTCATGACTGTTGAATGGAAACGTGAAAACCATGAATTATAAATCTAAAACTATGCATGGTTTCTAAATTAATTTCCCGTATTTTGACTAGAATAGACATGCCAGGTTCTGAGGTTTTGTAGTGAGTTTATGTAATATAAATGTCACGTCAGATCTGTCTTCATATTTCAGGGACTTCTTCAATAGAAAAAGCTCTGTGGGGGTAAGTTTATGTAATATTAATATTATGGAAACATTATTTAGTGTTACATTTGAGTAGCATATGTGCTACAAGTTCTTTAAAGTGAACATCTTTACACTCTATTCATGACCCAACTAATTACGCTGGCCTATGAGATGTGCTGTTCTTGAGTTTTTTCGAGAGAAAGGGGAGTGATTTAGAAGGAAACAGAGAGAAGCCATCATATCTTGTGTTTTTGAGTTTTTTTTTAGAAGAGAAAGGAACTGGAATTCAGGGTGATTTTCTCTCCAAAACTTTCTCCCAAACTTTGGAAGATTGATGCTTCGATTGATAAAAAGAATGTCAAAGACGGAAAAAAAGGAACTTAATGAACACTTGCCTCATATTTGCTAAGAATTGGGTCTTGTAGTTGCTAGATGCCTCTGCCTTTCTTCGTGCATCCAAATGGCTAATTAATTCTGCCCGTAGCTTCATTTCCTTCGACACTCCATTCGTTAATACAAAAATACAAACACATCCTATAACTAATATACATACAGATGCAGATATCAGAATTATCAATGTCTTAAATGCTCTCTCGTCCACCTTCCCCATTATATATTTCCTTGGAATAATTAAAACTCCCACCTGTAAATGATACACACATATATGATCAAATGCATACACATACATACCTCAACCAAAAAAAGAAAAAAGAAAAGAAAAGAGAACATACCATAGGAAGTCTCTTTAAATTCAAGAAAAATGAATCAATATAATAGAGCTGATCACCTAATTTGGCATTCTCTATGTGAACCTCATGGTTTGGTGGAGCTTTATTCCCATAGGATTTTAGTAGCCACTTGGCTCCAGTTTGTATGACCTGATCTTGTGAGTCAACAGCCATCATGAGCTTTGGTCCAGTTGATGAGTTCCTCAGCAATGGAGTTGTGGAAGAGGTAGCTAGCAACCAACCCTCTTGAGAAGTCAAATAAATATGTCCACTGTGAAACCCCACTAGTTCTTTCATAAGCTGGCCTACACTGCACAAGGCAGTTGTTACACCAACAACCGCTACTATACTCCCCTGAGAAGCATCCCGAACTGGCATGGCTGCTGAAAGCAGTGGAGAATTTGTGAATTTGCTCACAGCTACATGCCATGAAGCAGCACCATATGGTACTTGAGAAATACCCGCAATATTTATCAATTCGTCAGGAGGAATGGCTTTCTGTTTTCCAATCTTTTCACCAGTGTCGGGATCCAACGGCTCTCGGTACCAGATTGCTGATATGTTACTACGTATCGTTTGATCGTTCCACCCTTGATGAGATGATGATGATGATGATGATATGTTGATGTCATAAGGTCCAGCCATTGTGTAATTGGTAAGATCAGAGTATATGTAAGATGTACTATTATTTCTAGGATCTCTGTGAAACGCCTGAACAAAACCATTTTGGTACTTTATTGTTATCGAATTGAGGGCTCGGTGACTTGCAAATAACGCCCACGTGACATCCCTCATTACTTCATACAGCTGATACATAGAATTATAGTTTTTACATTAGCTTTCTAATATTCGAGAAAAAAACAGAAATAAGATTGACGTAAACCTCAACTTGCTGTGCTTGGTTTTCAGGTTTGCTGTATTTTCTGATCACATATTCAGAAAGCTTGACTTGAGCTGTTGTTATTTCAACAGTAGAATTCAAAATGCTCCACATACGCAATACGGGACGCTGCAATAGTTCGTGCCTCAAACCATATGCTAAAGCATTTAACGATGATCTTGTATACACTTTTGTGAAATGCCAGGTGAGCAGTGTCAGTAGACCTATAAGAATTGCCAGCATTACCTGCAAAATAGACCCATTTTTTTAATATAAATTTTTATATATTTAACTGAAGCAAGCCGAATTATGTGTACCATGATGGCAAGTCGAGCTACAAAGATGCTGTAATACGAAGACAGATAATTGGTGTTTGTGCACTGAAGTTCTTCTTGTTCAACATCTCTCTGTAAACTTGTTGGCCTGCAAGGTGAGTGATTATTTTCCCATGAATTTACTGCAGAATGAATTCTAACGAAGACACGTTTTAGAAAAGATGTCATTTTTGTGTTTGGAACTGGTGACGATTTAGAGATTGATCACATAGTTATGTTTGTTTTGTGTATGTGTCAATTTATTCTCCTAAAACTATAAACCAAGGAAGAAAGCAAAGCACCATAAAAAACTTTAGCAAGAAGTTTGTTCCTGAAGTGGGTGTTGTCTACTACTTATGGTGCGACTTCCACTATTTGGAAGGCCACCAATTTCATATTTTTAAAGTCAGGAGTGGGGGCATGTGGGTTTCTTAGTCACATATATTCCTCATCCACAGTTCTCAAATCCCTTTCTATATTGCTTCTCCCATACCATTATCATTTAATGGTTACACATGGAGTGTTAACACATTATTTATTTCTATTATTTCGTCTTCATAACTTATACAGTGTATATTCAGTCGAACCTTCATTAAAGAACACGGGTTCATGATCTTGAGTAGAGGTAGACAAGGGAGTTTAGTTGAACCCACTCAGGAGTCAGGAACAAACTTTTGATTTTGTTTTTCAAATTTGCTTGGACAATTTCTTGGCTCTGCCTTAGTAGACGTGACAATTTCTACCAATTTACTTATAAACGAGTCAACCCGGGTTGTAATGAGTTGAATAAAATGGTTAATGAAAGTTGAATTTGACAGATTGTTAGTGAATAATCTGCATTTTGCACTGACCACACACACAAAGCAAGCACCTGATGGGTGGGATTCCATTGAAAAAAATATGGGGAAATCTAGGGTCAATTGGGATTTTTCTTTTTATGTTGACAGCGAATCAAATAATTGGTCTAAGATAAGATACAAAAATCAGGAATCCATAGAAGGCTGTCTGTGAAAGCAACTTTTACAGATGGGACACTAAATTCCCATTTTTACCATTGAATCAATTTCACAAATCAGGATACGTACATGTTTAGTTTGTTTGCATTGCTGCTATTAAGAATGATACAAAACGAACTTATGCCTAAACATTGGTTAAAGTATAACGGGGACCTTTTATTCGTGTCTAAGTATGAATAATATTATAATGCTTAATAAAGGGATCTCTCAAACTCATTAGTTGACCTGGTCAACATATTGTTTCATGGCCCAATGCATAGGGTGTTGTTTTATACACTCGAACCATGTTAACAACGTGCTAAGAGTATACGAACTGATCACTTCCATTACTTCCACCATATTGCCACGTCAAGCATCACACTTTCACCACTTAATCCACCATTTGGTTCACCATCTCATCACTCATGACTCACCATCACACAAAAACTTGATACCTAACTGCCACACAACCAACCCACAATTCAAAAGGTAAAATGAAAAAGAGAAAAACTCATCACACCTTCTTCCCAACTATTAGCAGTTTAGCACCACGCCACATCATCACCATGCGGTGATGGGCTCACCTCCTTCACCACACAATCAATCACCCTCCCACTCCCTTCATTCTATCATTTTATGAATGTGATGTCACCTGTAGAATTTGCATTGAAGTAACTTTAATATGAAACCCAATAAAAAGCAGATGGAGATTATCTCGTCATAAAGCAAGAATAGTCATTAGATTGCTACAAAGCATGGATGGAGGTGTAAGATTGTGATTCCCAATTTAAAATAAATCAACTTTTGGTAGCTGGAGTTGCTTTTCTTTTTCCTCCCCCCTTTACGAAAATTGCAACCGTTTTTAATTTTAAAATCGTGTAGATTCTATTACAACTTGTAACTTTGTAAGTTGTGTGAGTGCATTCGGTGGGAAGCTGAGGCTCTATAGTAATTTCATATTTACTTCTTATCACATCATTTTTTTCTCCTACCACTTAACTCTATAATAGTCACTTTTCATTACAAAAAAATTTAAGACCAGCTCAATACTTATTAACTCAAATAAAAAAAAAAACAGTTAAAGAGGGAAAAAGATGGAAAGTTGGGTCCACCATCTATCTCACACTCCTCCACCAGTCCACGGTCCACCGCATGTGGTGGTCACCCCTGAACCCTTGTGTAAACAGTAAACCTTAGGGATGTAAACGAGACGAGCTACTCAAATTTGGATCGTTAAAAGCTCGAAACGAGCCGAGAGTCCGAGACTAAACGAGTTCAAGTTTAGATTAAGGCTTATTTATTAAATAAGCCGAGCCTTGTGTATAGAGCTTATTTAAGCTTGTGAGCTTAAACGAGCTTTAATATAATGTTATATATATATATATTATTATATTATATATTTTTATATAATTAAATATGAAAAAAGTAAAAATTTAGATTCAAACTGCTATTTATATTATTAAATATGAAATTTAAAATCATTAAAATTTAAAATTCAAATTGTCTTTTTATTTAATACTTTTATAATTTAACTATTGTTAAAAAACTTATATAATTTAAACGAGCCTATCACGAGCTTTATATAATCTTTCGCGAGCCAAGCTCGACCTCGAGCTTCTGTAATTTTAAATAATTTTATATCAATTAGTGTCAAGCATTTGACTCATTTACATCCCTAGCTAAAGTCTCTCACCACATCCTATCCCCACTCCATGTACTATAACTGGAAAGGTATACCATGTTTCGCGATGACCGAAAATCAGTTGTGGAGAAGGTATTTCTTGATTTTGATTGATGGCACTTACTAATATATACTGAAATGCTGATAGGGATTCATTTACAGGAACATGTTTCAATGGTTTGGGACAACTGAAACTTCACGACACTGTGTCGTTGTTGATTACAATTGCAATATGATTCGCAAATTATAACCTTATTATACTTTGTGTTATATATATAAGGTCAATAATGGTTTAACCATCAAAGTTTTACTTCAGTCTCGGTTTAATTATCAAAGTTTTTTTCAAACAATTTTACCATAAAGTTTGAATTTATAATTATTTAATCCTCAAAGTTACACTCAATCCCCCTACGCTCTTTATCCATGAATTCCATTATCCAAAATGAAAGGCTAAGATTGGTTCTCGCGGTTCTCGCAATAAAAACGGTTCTCAAAAATGAACCTTCCCCTCTATATATATATATATATATATATTGAAAAGTTCATTTGAGAACCGTTTATATATATATATATATTCGAGTAAATATATTTTTTTTATTATGCACACATATAAAGTTAGTAATTGCTCGACTTTTTACTAGTTTTAAACTAAGGGTATGTTTGGTACAAAGAATGAAATTGCAAAAAAATGATATCGGAGAATAGAATTACAGAGGAAGAGAATTGAAATTACATTGAAAACAATCAATCTCATCATCTCGGTCAAATTGTCAACCCGCCACCACCCATCGCCGTTATCATCGTCACCACTCCACTGCTACCGCCCGCCGCCACCCACCATAACCACCCCCACCATCCAACCACCACCCGCCACTTGCCACTACCATCGCCCCCGCCGCACCGTCCTCTGCCAACCACCCCCACCGCTAGCACCTCCACCGCCACCACCTCCATATTAAACAATTACAAATAAGTTACAATCGTTTATGATCATGGTGACACTCTAAATCAAATACAAGGTTTTTAATTATATAAATGCTGAAAATGGAGATGAATATATGCTAAAAGAAATATTGGTAAGCATATTTTAATGAGAAAACAAACCACTTTTAAAATAAACTACAAGCAAAAGATATTCTAGAGATGATTCTCTATTACATTTATGTGCACAAATCTTTATGCTACCAAATAGAAAAATCAATTCCATTCTCTAGACCAAAATTCTCATTCTTAGCAATTCCATTCTCTGCTATCACTTCATTCTCTGTACTAAACGCATCCTAAATTCCTAATACAAGTGGTCACTTTAGCATAAAAGAGAGTAAGGGCGTGTTTGTTTCGCTAAAATCCCTTAAATTTAATGGAATTAGAATTAGATTCATTCATATTTTGTGTTTGATTGGAAAATCAGGAGTCAAGGAATTGCATCTAACTTTTTCAGATTTCACTAATGAAGCAATTCACAAGATTAGGGGTAACCCAAAGAATCATATTCCATTGTCACACCACTATCACCATCTTCTGCTACGAATTAACCGAACACCACCGTCATCGAAATGATCCACCAACGCCATCATCATCATTTGCTAGGGTTCATCTTCGTCAATGTCTATCTAGTTTGAAGCTAGCATCAAAGCAATGATACTTGAAGTCTTAAAAATTTAATGCAAAGACAACGGATACATAAAATGTGCTATGAACCATTGTTGTTACTTGAAAAAAATTCAATTCCTCTCACATAATATTGTGGTATTATGTTAAGGCTATGCTTACAGAGGACTAGACACGAAGGAAATTAATATATAGTAAAGGGAAATTGTCTTATGATTTTGAAATTAGAGTTCAGTGCAACAAGACAAATACTTGCCATAACAATATTTATCGAAAGAGTATAAGGTAATCAAAAGCTATCTTAGGAGAAGAAACAGAAGAGATGACTAAACTTCCTTATTTATCAGGATTGGGTAGTCTAATGTATGCTATTGTAAGCACAAGGCCAGATATCACTTATGTAGTGGGAGTTCTTATGAGACTTATGTAGTGAATAGGTTCTTTTTCTTGGTTTATCATTTTAAAAAAATAAGTTGTATATTAAAGATTGTTCTTGAAGTTTATAACAACACAACAAATATTTGTAAAAAATAAAGAGAGAATGGATATAGAGATATCACTGATGTTGTAGACAAGAGATTTATAGTAGTTTATACAAGTGTTAACAAACTTGCACTACATTCACCTCTTAGCATTATCCACCAAGAGTTTGATTCACTAAATCTTCTCTTTTTTAAGGTAAAGATAAACCTTTACAACTTCTTCTCTCTTTAGCTTACAAGAAATAATCTTCTCTCTTACAAACAAGGCTAAGATGCACATCTCTTCACTCTAATTCTAATAGGGAGAGTTAATCCTTAAATTTCACTTTAATTTGTTGTCTAGAGCTAATTCTCACACAACTATATAAATAAAAGGATAGAATAAGATGTAGGCAATTTGTCTCTCTAAAGCTTTACACTCTTGCTCTTGACCATGATTTTGAAAGATTTGATCTTTGTATAAAATATGAGCTCACAAGATCTAAGGTAAGTTTGATTTTTCAGTGCACAAAGGGTTTCAGAAAGTGAAGTTACAAGCTTCTTTAAGTAGCTGTAAAAGGGCAAAAGCTAATTTTGTCTGGATCTTCACTGACGATCAACGATCGACCATGGTCAAGCCGTGGAGAGTCATTACACATTTCTTCTTATTTGAAATATAGACGTTGCACCATGTTTTGTACCATACTTAAACTATTTTTCCTTAAAATTTCACTAAAAATGTACTTAGAAAAGATAGGTTTTGACCTTCCAAGTATGTTTGAATTCTATTACCCAAATGGAAGGATGAAAATGTTTATGTTAAAGAGTATTGGATCTTTATCCAAAACAAAAGACTCCTTTTGAGGAACATAGGTGTAGATTACATGGTGTGTGTTTTATCTTTCAAAAGAAAAACAAACCCAGCTCCCAACCTTGGTCATATTTAGTTACATTATTATCAATCTTCTATAAAAAAAACTGTATAAAAATATGACAATTTAGTATTCAAAAAAAAAAAAAAAAGCATTGGGGATGGAGTATGGAGTAATGGAGTATGTATAACTGTAGAAGTGCAAGGGGCGGCTATAAATTATAAGGGAAAACTAAAAGAAAAAATCCACCAATTTTTGGCAATTAATTGGTTTCCTTTCATCATCATCATCATCATCATCATCATCATCATCATCATCATCATCATGATGATGATGATGATAATAATAATAATTTGTGAAGCTTTTGGATCTCATTTGCTCAATTAAATGAGATTTATCATCAAGATTAGATAGATTATCAGGCTGGAAAGCTGAAATGTTAGGGTTTAAAAAACTAGTTTTTTATATATGATAGAGACCTTAGGTTATCATCCATGAATACTTAAACATTTTGTCAAACTCTTTTAAACATCAATGTAGCAACTTGTGTGTTTAGATGATGAGATGACATTGATGGAAGTAAAAGCGATTGTTTTAATTGTGTATCCTGACTCGTAAAGATCAACCAACAGATTTCTTTACAAATATTTCATATGCAAATTATATATATATAGGCAAAAGTTTAAACAAGAACTGTTTTTCGTACAAGAACTGCGAGAACTGTTTTTAACGTCATTAATGACTCATTAATAGGGGTATTTTGGTAATTTA
>JAUEJL010110155.1:0-12576 GCA_032274825.1 Drosophyllum lusitanicum | reverse complement strand
AACATAATCCCTCATAAGCCCCCAAAATAAAAGCTTTTTCAAGTAGCTTATGGCTTGGGCTTGGGATTATCAATTAATCAGCCCCAGCCTCAGCTAGTTTCGCCAAACACACCCTTAATCTTTACGACAATATATACATGAGAGCCACAAATTAGAAATTTTAAGCTGTCATATGTGAATACGACTTTGTGCCAATTTTTCTAAAGACAAGGTTCCTCCATTGCAGCAAAGCTTTCTAGAGGAGTTGGAGAGAACAGTTGCACTGCTGGCTTTTGAAGATGTGAAAAATAGCCCTGTTGGAGATCTTTTAGACCTAGCACAACGTCATAAAACCGCAAGCGAGGTCAATGCAGCAATCCTTACAAGTCAAAGCCATGAAAAAGGTTAGTTCTTTAATAATGAATAGACTTTGGCAGTTAATAATTGCTTTTTGTATGGCTCATTTTATCCGGTATTGTGTTACTTGTGTCATGCATAAGTTAGCAGGAGCTAGGTTTTAGCTTTCAAAGTTGAAACTCACTTGTCAATGTCACTTTTTATAGAAAAAATGAGCTGAATGCTTCTTAGAGGACACCTAACACCTTGGCTAGTATATGAAGTCTTGTAAGAGATAATATGGATGCTAAATGGGCCAGTTGGTAAGGGTTGGGTAACAAGTCAAAACACATGAAGTTTTAGTGCAAGTTCATATGGGTTGACCCGTAACCCGTTAACACTTTCTTTCTTCGACTTTAAAATTATTATTATATTAAATAGATTATGTTACACTTCTATTCGCTATGGTATTTCAAAAGTTACGAAATTCATCTCTAAGCAATTTTTATTACATAAATTGTTCAATTGTTTTCACGCTTTTGGTCCATGAAGTGGATGATGTCGGGTTGGAGCCGTGAAGCTAGGGAAGGCTTACCATTCTGCTTTTCCTCGTCATCTTCTTGAAAAAGATGAAAAACACGAAAAAAAATCAAAGAGACCTTGAAAAACCGAAAACCCAAATTTTATCAAATTGAAAACCCAAAACCATCCTTTTGTTCTAAATAAAATCCCTCTTCAATATAAAGATGTAGAACACAATATACAAGGAAAGGAGAAAAAAAGGAAGAGATCGAAGAGAAACCTTTTACACCCAGCACGGAAAATTTTCTTTGAAAACACAGCTAATTTTCTATATCAAATTTCTTTTTAACCGTCTTCATCTTCTTCTTTGAATTTGCTTTTTTAAATCACGTTCTTCAGCTTCATCAAGAAAATGATGAACATTTTTATTTGGTTTTGGGTTTTCAAGGTTCTTACTTTGACCTTTTTTTATTCTTTCTAAATCCTGTTCTGTCTTCTTCAAGTGGATAAAGAAGAACAAGGGTTTGTTTTGGGCTTCTGCTGTTTTACTTTATCATGTTCATCTTCAAGAAAGGTATGAAGCAGATGAAGGGTAAAACTCTAAATTTGGCCCTAGTTAACTGCTTTAATCTAGTGGCATTGGCCAAAAACATGCGAGAAAATCCTTTTTGGATCAATTTATGCAATCAAAATTGTTTTGGGACAAAGTTCATAACTTTTAGAATACCAGAGGGATGAAAAGCGTGATTTACTCTGTTAAATGCGATTACAAAAACTATTATTAGGACCTATATCTAATTCTAGTAATAATAACAGTTTCGGAGGTTGTGAACACTTGAGACTTGAGTAGACCTTGGGCGACGTTAACGTTTAACCCGCTGCTATCTATCTAAAGTCTAAACTTTAGTTTTATCCTTTTGGCCCTTTCTAAATAAATATAGTCTGTTGCGACATGAATGGGTTGAAGTTGTCTACTCTAAGAAATACAACCTGATGTGTAATGTGAATATCTTGGTCTCTCGAATATAAGAACTTAGAATATATTTCTAACAATCATCATTGTTTTAAACAACAATCATAGATAAACATAATGATGCACTCATAATTTGGAAGTGGACTCCACTTGTTGAACATGTTTTTCAGTTGAGCACAATTTCTTGAATGTTCTTGCATTCTTGATGCTTCTTTGGTAGTCAAAGCTCAAGCTTCATAGAAATTAGGTTTATCACTTTTGGGGTTATTGTGTTGCAAATTAGTATCTATATTTGTAGACTAAGTTTGACATCAAAGTCATACCCTACTTTTCTATTTGAAAACGTGGTTTATGTTGTGCATTAATGAAACGTGAAATGAAGCAAATCGGCAAGTCAGTTGGTTTAATAACATTTAAGATGTGTAATTTTGAGCAGGTCGGGTTGGTCAACCGACCGACCTTTTTACAAACATAATTAATTAATAAAGCGGTTTAGGAGGTTGTATGCATAAATTCCACTTTGGGCAACTTTTGACCCTTTCAACACATCTCTTTGTTTGCTTACCCTTTTAGCCTTTTTCATTCAACCAATTTAAACATGATCCAAATCGACTCATTCATAAGTATTTTTTAACCTTTCAACCCATTTCTTTGTTTGCTTACTTTTTAAACCTTTTTCATTCAACAAGATTAAACATGATCCAAATTGACTCATTCATAAGTACGCTGGTTGAAACCGCCACGTGATCCTACTTTTAGTACCATTTTTTTTCAAGTCAGAAAACTATCCTGACCACAATATAGATTTTGCTTTATATAATGAATTAGTTTAGTTTTAAGTTTTAGCACTGACTTGATGAAATGATTGCAGACCCGAAGCTCCCGAGTTTGTTAAGAATGCTTTTATGGGCTCAAAATCAGCTTGATGAAAAGGCAGCTTATCCCCGCATCACTGATCTATTCACAGCTACTCTTGAAGACCCGTCAGTTTGATTCAATTCGACTTTCATCACATACAAATTAACGGTCAAAAGCTAATGAAACAGTGTTTGAGTGGAAAATGTTTTCATGAAATGTGGCAATCTTTCAGTTGTAATGACGGACAATTCACTGTGTTGTGTGATTTAGAATGGAAATTAGAGAAATACCCGCCTTGTGGGGTTTCATGTGAAATAATGGAGTTTTACTGGTTTAGCATAAGACTGAATGTGAAGGAATCTTCTTTCGGTTTTTGAATCGGTCGTATTCTTTTTTCTTACGAGAATACGTAAAATATTCCTGACAAGTAGCGGAAAATTCGTTTTGGAGATAAATACAAATGACCAAATTTGGTGACACAACTGGTAGAAACTGCCGTTGTTTTTTATTTTTACTTTTTTAGGTTTAATCTTGATTACATAGGTTCTTACGTTTTCAAAGTAATGTACAAAGAGTGAAAGGAGTGATCACCTTTTACCACAATCACCATATCGTTACGTTAGTTTTTTTTCTCTCACTACTCAATCCACTACTGACTATATAACCACATAATGATCACTATCTACTACACCAAACTCTGAGACCCACCTGATACCTACTGACCAATAAAAAATTGTATAAAGAAAATAAAAATATAAAGACAAATGAAGATTTTGGACCTACAAACAACTATCACGTGGCCACCCCTCGTGTGATAGTCACCCCCCAAACCTCATCACCACTTGACCATGGAGTGACACCCCTACCCATCACTCAAGTGGTAATACCACATACCCCCCCCCCCCCCAAAAAAAACCACTCTTACCACTCTAATGTTGACAAATCAGAATCATTAATGTTTATTTTGTTGCAACAGAGGTCTTTTAGTTAACTCTCCGTTTAAACCAGCTGTTAATGACGCTTATCTGTCTTGCAAATGATAGTAAGAGTAAATTTGTCGATTCATCTCGGTCTCTCTTCCTTTTAGTGCTTTGGTCAATAAGTCTCCCTCAATTGGATTGTTCAAAACAGGGAACACCAACCATGGTAGAAACCGTAGAATACCGTTGAAGTTCTCTCACCTCCCTTTACCATCACCACCTTCTCCCTCACTAACCGCTACGAAACCATCATTACCATCACAAGCTAAGTGCCGACCCACCATTGCCGACACAATCCTGGACCACATTACTTTCAAAACTGAAGGACCAAACATGAAAAGGTTAAAATTTAGACGTTAAAACATATACTTAATATAAAACCATCTACCTATCTTTAGTTTTGATTATCCTATTTTAATTTAAATTTCTAAAATCATATTAACACAACTACCTTTTTAGTCTCTACTTTTGAATATTTACTTAGAGACTTGACCATTGACATAGATGTTATTTGTATGCGATTGTTAAAGATCCGAATATCATTGACATGTGAAGGCAATTTTGATAATTTCCTCTACATCTTCCTACTTCATCCTTTTCAACCTACTCCATCTTCAGCGGTTTTATTTTCAACTGTTTCATCATTAACTTAACCAAACATCAATATATATATATGTGTGTGTGTATGTATATATAGCAGGATACCCGTACTACGCGGCGACGATAAATAAACAGGAACCGTAATAAATTTTGATGGTGGTTGGTGGTAAGAGACGAGCTAGGGAGACGTTGGTGATAGTAATTAAGTGATGGTTTTTAATGGTAGTTACTGATGTTACACAAAATTTGGTTTAAGATCATATATAAATTGTGTGGAAATTTAATGTTAATAAGTTAGCATTCTTGATATGTAACAAATCATCTTAATTAGTGTAATGATTTTAAACAAGTTGTAGCAATGATTTTAAAAGCGTCGGGTTTAGTAAGTTCAACCTACATCTTGAGAACAAAACAGTAGAAGGAAAACTCAAATTCCAACAGAGAGATGAATCAAAGATGATATTTTATCAGGTTTTAGGACGTCACAGGATTTCTTAATTAATTGTGTTGTTGAATGTGCGTAGGAGATCAAGATGCCATTTTCATATCTCATTTGACCATTTATTTTTTGCTTGCCTTCACCTTGTTTTCATTCGTAATTACGTAGAGATTATTTTACATCAAATCAAATTTATTAATTAAAAGACAAAAGAGGCTATTTACGTGTTGCTTGGTTAATTCCATGTCTACGGCTAAGAGGTAAGAGGGTAGTTTTGTCATTACAAATTACTTAAAATTAAGAGTTTTAAGCAAAATATCTAAATGGGGAGAGATCATTTAAGAATCGTTTTTATTGTGAGTACCGCGAGAACCATTTGTGATCATTCATCCTAATTAATCAATGGTTAATATTAATTATGACGAACATGTAATTAATTAAAAACACTGCCGTCATTTTCATCTTTGTTAAAACTTGGATAGGTATTTTAGGCAACTTATCTAAATAAATGAGCGGACCACTTATCACCACTTTTTTAAAGCTAGAATATCAACGAAACGTAGCAGAATTAAAATATAAAAATTATACAAAATTAACAAGAAAATTATACTCTTTAATTTAACAACGATATTGCTATATTTTTTCGTAGAAAAAAAATTCATTTTTGCTGGGTTTTTATTTTCAGCATAGCTTCGATTATGTGCACATGTGCACCATAATATTGGGTTTTTGCTCACCACAAGTGTAGGTGCATATGTGCATGTTACTCTGGCTTTTGTTCCAGCACGGGGGCACCTAGATGCACGTGTGTATATGCTTATGTACATTAAGACACACAACAACTAGATCATAACTAGGTCTTCGGCGATAGTTGGACCAGAGAGAAAAATGGGAATGGAGACGGTGGTCTATGGGGGTAATTAGATCGAAGAGAGAAACAGGGGACGGAGACAGTAAGGAAGATGATCTTGCTTGGTGGTGGCCGGTGGATGGAGATGAAGTGTGGGTTTGATGGTATATGGTATTTCATATCGGGTTTTCGATCGAGCTAGTTTCAGATCTGTGTTTTTAGATCTGCCTTTTTTGATCGAGGAGTAACAAAAAAATTATGTAACATTACATGACCGCCACCATCTACTATTTTAACAAAAGGAATTATTATGTTATGTAAAAATAAAAATTAAACACAATAATTGTTGTGCCACCATCTAGTAATTTCCGTGCAAAAAGATAAAAAAAAATGAACATTTTTCTACCACACGACCGCTTGCGATGATAATCTCCACGAAACAATACCAACCACACCTCTACCATATATATACATAATATTACATGACCACCACAACTCTCACTACATCACATATATAGTTTTTACAAATAAATGTTAATATATAAAAAGACCAAAATACCCTTTTTAATTTAATTAAAATGTTTAAGACAGGAAATTTGATGATTGGTCCAGAATGATTCTTGCGATACTCGCATTAATATTGGTTCTTAAATGAACTTATAGATACATATAGAGGAAAAAGTTCAAACAAGAATTGTTTTCGTACGAGAACTGCGAGAACCAATCTTAGCCATCCAATTCCCCCTTCTTCAATTGGATTGTCCACCCATGAATTTGTTACATGCACCTTGCCATACTCAATCCCCCCACGCTTTTCATCCATAAATTCCACTTACCACTTGAATGACCAAGATTGGTTCTCGTACGAAAAACAGTTCTCGTTTGAACCTTCCCCTATATATATATATATATATATATATATATATATGAAAAGGTTCAATCGAGAACTGTTTTTTCGTATGAGAATTGCGAAAACAATTTGTAACACCATTAATAGGAGTATTTTGGTCATTTGTATATTTACCCAACCGTGAAAATTGCGTACAGATGAGCTGTCATTAATTTGCGAGACTTGATTTTACCAAAATACCCCTTATTCATGCGTCATTAACGAGTCACCAAAAATTATTAGTCACTGATTAAGTTTAATCTAAAACTAAGATTGGTTCTCGCTGTTATAGTACGAATAACAGTTCTTATTTGGACCTTCCCGATATGTATCTATATTTTACAATCTAATTTTAAAAACAAAAATTAAATCGCAAAATATCTTTATAGAATCATTTTGCTAATGTGTTTATATATAAATTACACACGAAAAATCTTTCATAATCCGATTTGTAATAAAAAGTATTCGCTTATTTAGTCACATTATCACAAAGATTTTGTAAAAGATTGGAAATCCTTGAATTCAAAGAAAGATTATAATGGTAAAAAAAGGACAGACAATAAATTTAAAATCTGATCCATAACGTATAGTGCTTATGTTTTACATAACTAGCAGAATAGCTAAGCTAGAACTTTTATTTAAAGCCGAAAGTGAAAGCTTTGATCTCGTTATTTGTATCAAGGTGTCTGGTAAAATAGTTGAAGTTGTATCTTATAATGTAAAATGACATAGACACTTAAATAAAACTATAAATAAGAAACAAAATTAATTAAGCTAAACTCCCGGTCTGCAATTACAGAAGCACTGAACTAAGCCTTCGATTTTGTTTTTTCTCAAAGTCCTAAAATCTCGGTCTGTGATTACGATTGCCGATTTTGATTCATCTTTCCGAACTATTGTGTGATTTCATCCCAAATGACCAAACCATTTTGTGCAATTTCTTCGCAAACTCACAAACGATTTTTGATGAATCGATGGTTTTTTTTCATTTCTTTGCAATACTTAACAATGTTGGCAACTGAGTATTTGATTTCTGCTTTGCCTATTTATTTCCATTATTGAGTCTCTCTCCACGACCTTTTTCACCCATCAAAAGTAATTATTTCTTTTGTTCTTTAGTAATTAAGAAATCTACGTGCTTAACCGTTTTTTCTTCCCTCCTTTGAATTTTAGTTTTGAACCGAAAAAAATGGACATGCATACATACATATACATATGTACACTATACAACATACCTAAAAACAAAGGGACCTCTACCAACTATGAACTCTTGACACTACCTACCCCTTTATAATTTTCTCTTAAAGATGATTTTAATTTTAATAAAAAAGGACCCACGTACGTTTTTAGTCTATGCTCTCTGGTCTTGCTTTGTTTCAAGGATACCAACACCGAAGTAGCAAGTAGTAACGACTCACTTTAAACGTGTGGCCCTTTCAAAAGCTAACACCTTTTTCCAAAAGTTAACAGAAAACCTCCCTTTTCTTTAATGACAAGTACAATTTGGAGTCTAAAAACGCTGATTAAACAAAATGTACATGTACTACCTTACTCTTATCTTTATTCGAATTATGTTGTTGCATAATGGTTTTGTTTCCAATGCCGATACACGTAAAAAGTTGAGTGATAATCCATGCTACCCGTGCTATAAATTGGGTCCGCTCTTTCAAATTAATACACTCGAGTTAAAAAGAATGCTAGCATAATTTAATAAATTTTTTTGAACGGCAAAAAAATAGTGACTCTGACGAAGCTTCGGCATTACCCTCGCCCCACCTAGCCACCCCGATATATTAACTATTAAAGCAACAAGCAAGGTGCTTGAAATGTTTACAATACAAAAAACAGAAACATAATTTAATAATATTAACAATTAACTCGATTTGAAAGTAAATTAATCAACATGCTTTGTAAATATGCATATCTACTAGTTCAATTAAATCTATCCAAGGGACTTAAAATGCTTATTGGAGGACACAACAAAAGAGGATGTAGTTTACCTTATGATTGGATCTAAATTGCAAAGAACTAAAACCTCATCGTATCCATGCAAAAATTTCATTCCTCTTTCCGTAACTCGGCAATCAGTACACTGAAGGGGTCAACCCGGGTCGGGTCATTGACTCAAAATCACACCGACGAACCTAGTAGAATTTAAAAGTAAAACCTCATTAAAAAGCACTAAATAAGTAAATGGCACTAAAAAGACCCGACCCGAAGGATCTAACACAAGTAGTTTTAGATGAATGTGAACCTAGCTAGGACTAACAAAGACACTAGAAAGATCCGACCCAAATTACATAAACCCATGTAGTGCTTGCGGAATGTGATTCTTGTTGCTTTGACAAGGGTAGTTTGGTAATTTTGTGATGCTCCATCACATGATGATGATGATTGTTGTCATGATGGTGATGATGATGGGTGCCATCATCAAAGTTGAGAGCATAGCTTGAAGGATCGTATTGAAAATTAAATTGTTTCTTGGGACCTCCATAAAGAGCAACAAGAAATGTGTGTTTCTTGAATGTTTTTTTCATGGCTGCTCTCACTCGCCAAAACAAGCTTCTACAGTGCTTCCTTGAGCATGGCTTTATCCACAGCAATCTCTCAATAACTCCCATTTCTTGAATCAATAACCAAAAAGAAGCCTTTTTTCTTGGATTTTTTATGAAACTTGATCACCACCCACTTCAAGAAACTCGAATTCTTAAAAAGAAAAACAGATTCAGAGGGAATTTGTGTGACTACCCACTTCACGAAATTTCAGAATTTGGCACAAAAGCATAGAAATAGCAGTTTAATTGCTACAAGAAACTTCAAATTTAGCACATACCTAGAGAGAGACTGGTTTAGTAGAATACCCACTTGAAGAAACTTTTAAGTCTAGAGAGAGAGATTAGTGTCGTGGAGCACTTGAATACCCACTTCAAGAAGATGAAGAAAAAAGCAGAGAAAAATAAATGGGTGAGCTTAGTCTGGTAGAAGAATATCCATTTCAAGAATCCTTAAAAGTTGCATAAACATTCAATTTTCTACAATTCCCACATAAGGTTTGCACATACAAAGAAAGATTACTTACTATCTTTGAGTACCCACTTAAATTAACCTCAAAATTATGCAAGAAAGAACAATGAAAAAAAGGAGACATTAGTATTGTAGAGTACACATCTCCAATTGTCTAAACGTTGCATAAAGATTTATGATTCTATATAATTCCTCCTTCAAGTTGTGCACAAAGTAAGAAAGAACACTACAGATGCTTGGATACCCACTTAAAAAAAACCAGAAAATTATGCCAAAAAAGACAAAGAAAGGATAAGAGATTAGTTTGATAGAAAACACATTTCAAGAATCTTGAGAGTTTGCGAATGGATTCAAGATTCTAAAATTCACACACTCTTGATGAATTGAAGTTTGAAGGTTTGAACATTGGAAACATGAGCTAGATGGTGAAGATCTTTTGTACGTGGGTTAGATTGGGGTTTGGCGAGTACGCTCAGATAAAGTAAAAAAGAATTCAATACTTTCTTAATTTTCAGAAAGTAATTTTAGGTGTTTTATAGAGGAAGCTATCCCACTTTGAGCTACAGTGTATTTTACACTCCTTCCTCAAAAAGCTAAGTTTTTTTTATTTCTGAATTTTGTTGTACTTTTTTGCTCCGAGAAGAAATCAATTCAAACTTTGGTCTAATACATACTTTAAAAGCTTCAATTTCAATAACCAACTGATTAATCCGATTCAAAGTTCAATAGTTTGCGTTACTCTAGAAACCAAAAGATCAAAATCGCAATGAAAAAGTTACTCATGGATAAGAAATCTGTAATACTAATCAAATCTTAATACATATTGTTTAGTCGTGGGTTACATAATTTAATGTATATTGTATCTAACAAAATTTGCTATGTACGAAATAACTCTTACAAATAAGTATTTCGGTGTATTTAACCAAGCAGTATAAAGTGTAAGGTAATTCTTCCAATATTGGGTTCAAATCTCGTAGGAGACAAGATGTAGATTTAAAAGTAGGATTAAGAGGCGTCTGAGTTATGCCGTAAAAAAAATACCAGCAAAAGTTTACTGAAGCTTGTTTAGAACGATTATTTTGTAATGGTTGTTAATTAAGAAAATCATCATGCGTGCTTTTTTGGGGATAATTTCTTAATAAGTGGATGAGAGGTGATATATCCTTCTACTCATAGTCTCATAAGATCAACACAAGTGTTGAAATCAATATAAGAGGTGAAGAAAGAGAATTAGTGGAATACACGTATTATGTTGTGATGAATATAAAGTTGAAGTAGAAGGATATATCATTTTTTATACAATTTGGACAAACATTTAACGTTGTGAACACATTTATGATTTATCAACGTACGTAGTAGAAATTGAGAATGGGTGGTATATTGGAATATGTTATATGATAGTTAAAATAACAAAACCATAATGAACACTCTTTAGAAACTAATTCTATTTTTGTTGTTCTGTCACTCAAATGTCACACACGTCGCGTTCCAACCAAAAGAGTGATTTTGCATACTGTGACAAAAGCAGATTAGTATTAGTTCATATAATGCATAAAAGTTTAAATCTCTCTTCTCGAGTTTTTTTAAAAGGGGAAGAGAGGGAAAGAAAAATAAAATGAATGATTCTGTTGTGTGATTGTGTTTTTAAGTTGAAAGTAAAATAAAAGAAATGAAGGAGACCCCGTGTCGTCCAAATTATTTCATATTTGTGAGGATGACTTTTGAAACAAATAGTCCTCTTCCTTTTCCTCTTTAAAAAAACTTGAGAACTCACAATCTTGATGTTTTCTTTTATTTCTTTTCAAAAAATAACTCAAGAACACAACATAAAAATTTGCGTAACTCTAAAAAAATCATAACTTGTCTAGAATATGTAATGTAGAAGTTACGTGAATCTATAGTCATAGGGGATAGAAAATCTTCGATAGAGATTCAGTGATCAAACCCTAATACATATCATCGGTCACGAGTTACAAAATTTAATACACCCAAAATTCATACCCGTGTTGCCGACTCCACCGATTTCATTTGCCGATTTCTATTCGGAGGAGTTGGTCAATTTCTATTTTAGTTATGGATGCCACCACTTGATTTTGTAATCAGAGGATGAGGTAACCCTTACATGCCGTACAGGTTAAAAAGTTATTTTTATTATCAAACAAATTTAAATGTTTTATTTTCATAAAAAAGAAGTTGAATATGCGAAACGGAAATTTATAAAAAATTAATACCCTTTTATACAATTTGCCTAACTATTAATTAATTTTAGAGATTTGATATATCTTCCTATTATTTTTTGTTACCTATCATTCTACTTATAGGATCGATACAAGTGTCAAACTCAAGAGAGAAAATGAGAAAAAAAAATTAATGGATTTCACATGTTATCTTATACTATATAGGAGGATTAACTAGAAAGAAATAGTAAAATGATATATAATTTCTCTTAATTTTAATTACAAATTTATAACAACAAAACGTGGCATGTATAGTTGATGATGTGTTTAAGAAATATTATTTTATTTTCCTTTATTTATTGAGAGTTAATTATTGAAGTATGATTTTGTTAGAATTAGAATAAGAAAAGAAAATATTATTGTGAAGAAAAAAGGGTATTAATTAACTGGGGGTGTTTGGTTTCATCGGAAGGCTGGAATTCCATATTACAATATATATATATATGTATGTATGTATGTATATATGCTGCTGCAGTGGGAAAAGAGCCTCCTATAGGGTTAATAAGGTGGTCGTGTCTCTGTCTATCTGTTTCCTGTGGGCCTCTCTCTCTCTCTGTCTCAGACTATCAAACCCTTTTCATCACCTCAATCCATCCTATGCATCTTTCTTTTTTCGCCGTGTTATTTTTTTTTTTTTCTAAGGCCATCCGTAGGGCCTTTCTTCTTCCCAAACCAACTCAAATATCATATCAGCATCACATCAGTTTTTTTAACTTTTTTCTTTTCAATCCAAATCAACCCAAAATCCAAGTATAGTATTTCCCAAATCAACTCAAACTTTTTTTCACTTTTTTAAATTTATTTAATTACATATTTATATATTAAACAAATTCAAATATTTAAACAATTCTATAAAAAATAAAAATATATATAAAAAATTCATAAGATT
>JAUEJL010110144.1:0-12580 GCA_032274825.1 Drosophyllum lusitanicum | reverse complement strand
TTTACATAAAAGAGATTATTGTTTTTCAAAAAGCCAGCGGAAGTATGGACCATCAATCTGTAGCTGGAGCCTTGCCACGATCGTTTCCTGAAATAACAGAATCAACACTCATAAGCATTAAGCTTTAGTGAGTTCACTATCTCATACAGTCATCCGTAACAAAAAAACTCTTATTAATTAGTAACAAGAATACATACTCATACACACTTAAACACTTGATTACAATAGCCCACACAAGCCACTAGGCTTAATTATGGATACTCCGAATAATTTGCCACTCCCTAGGCTACTCTATTGCCATTCAGGCATCTCTTCTGCCTCTCTAATAGCTATATTGTCACTCAGACATCTCTTCTGCCACTCTGGCAGCTCTAAT
This sequence comes from Drosophyllum lusitanicum, assembly GCA_032274825.1. Classification (NCBI taxonomy): domain Eukaryota; kingdom Viridiplantae; phylum Streptophyta; class Magnoliopsida; order Caryophyllales; family Drosophyllaceae; genus Drosophyllum; species Drosophyllum lusitanicum. The sequence goes on along the minus strand of JAUEJL010110144.1, from coordinate 12,204 downwards.
TTGCAATTTAATAGTGGTACATACAAGTTAAGTATCTTACGTAACATGTATCTATGCACGCATAAAGTAGTATAGTAGAACTCACCTTATTAGAAGACAATTAGAGTTCCAAAGGATTATATGTCTCCATACTTATTCGTATGATTATAAACGATCGCCTACAACTTGATATTCAAAACCCTTCACTCAAATCTCCAACTTAAGTTTTCCAGCAGTTTGATTGGTTTTCTTCCCGTGTGTTCTCGATCTCTCTGGCAAACCACCTTCCAGAAACTTACGCCCTGTTCTCGAGTTTAATAAGGGGAGGAAAAGAAAGGAGAGGAAAGGAAATCATTTCCTTCCAAATCATTCCAAAATTTGGAGGAATCCAAATCCCTCCCTTTCCTTCCTCAAATGAAACTCAAAAACACCTTTTAGGTAGATTTCCTTCCAAATCCTTTCCTTTCCCTCCTAAAAAAAACTTGAGAACAGGCGCTTAATCCCAACTAGGCTAGGACATTGCACAAATAACCTTCCAATTTAGTGAAATGACAAGTACCATCCCTTAAGTTTATGTATATATATACAATTAGCACAATTTAGTTCCTTCACTACATTTTGGTATTTGGTCATTCCAATTACATCTTCAAATTCTTAAACTTTCTCTTTTAAATAACTATATAGTAAATCTACACCATATATATACACACACACATAATACACATGTACTTCAAATTTGATTTAATTCATACGTATATATATACATATATAAAAGACTAATAATAATAAATATAACTCATATTTCCGGGGTGTTACAACTCTCCCCCACTTATTTTGATTTCGTCCCCAAAATCAGTCTCTGAAGAGCTCAGGATAGTTACATCTCATTTCATCCTCTGGTTCAGGTACACTCCGACCTTTCAATGTCTCCACTACACTTTAACAATACCAATCTGCTTGTTGCGCAAGGCTTTTACCTTCCTTTCAAGAATGGCCACATGTTATTCTACATAATTAAGTCTCTCGTCGATGGTCACGTCTTTTAATGGTACGAACGCGGATTGATCGGCTAAACACTTACATAACTGCAATACATGGAAGGTGTTATGGATTTTTGACAACTCTTCAGGTAGCTCTAAACAATAGGCTACTTTTCCAACTCAATCAGAATTTTTGAAAGGTCTAATGTATCTAGGACCCAACTTGCCCCTATTTCGAAATCGAATGATACCCTTTCACGGAGACACTTTTAGTAAAACAAAATCACCAACTTGAAATTCTAAAGGAGATCATCTCTTGTATGCATATCTCTTTTGTCGACTCTGAGCAGTTTGTAATCTCTCTCGAATTTGTTGAATTTTATCTGTAGTTTACTGAACCTCGGTGCTACCCAAAACTCGTTTCACCGACTTCTCCCCAACAAATGGGAGTTCGACATCTACGCCCATATAACATTTCAAACGGAGGCATGCCTATACTCGCGTGGTAGATGTTGTTACAAGAGAACTCAGCAAGTGGTAAATGCGTATCCCAGTTGCCCCCGATATCAATAACACATGCATGAAGCTTATCTTTAAGTGTTTGAATAGTTCTCTCACTATGGCTGTCGGTCTGGAGATGGAATGTTGTGCTAAAATGCAATTTAATCCCCATTTCTTTATGAAATTTTCTCCAGAGTCTAGATGTAAATCGACTATCTCTGTCAGATACAACTGAAACCGCTACTCCGTGTCTCGCAACTATCTCCTTGATGAATATTTCTGTCAATTTTTCTGAGGAATAAGTCTCTCGGATTGGGATGAAGTGTGCACTTTTGGATAATCTATCAACAACTATCCAAATAGCATCAAAACTTCTTGGAGTTTTTGGAAGTTTAGTATCTCTAGTGGCTGCAAATTCCCATAAAGTTTCTGACGCTTGGCTTTCACCTGCAAGCATGTTAAACACTTCTCTACATAATCCGCAATGTCTATTTTCATTCCAGGCCACTAATAATCAATTTTTAGGTCACGGTACATCTTTGTCACCCCTGGGTGAATCAAATATCTAGATTTTTGAGCCTCCTCTAGAAGTTTCTACCTTGCATCGCACATTTTTGGTACCCATATTCTACCATAACGGTTCATCAATTCTCTATCGTCTTTAATAAAATTTCTCGTCTAGCCTTTCACTCTTTCGTTATTTTGGTTTTCTTCTCATTCCTTCAACCTGTGCATCTCCGATCATTTTCAACATTGGGGTAATTACAGTGATCCTCAGAGAGTGAATGATTAATGGCATACAACTAGTCTTCCGACTCAACGCATCTGCTACTACATTAGCTTTACCTGGATGGTAAAGTATTTCACATTCATAGTCCTTTACCAAATCCAACCATCTTCTTTGTCTCATATTCAAGTTTTTCTGCTGCAGGAAGTATTTCAAACTCTTGTGATCTGTATAAATGGTGCATTTGACGCCGTACGGATAATGTCTCGGATTTTTTGAGCAAACACGACTACTGCTAATTCAAGATCATGCCTGGGATAGTTCACCTCATGTGGCTTCAGTTGGCGCAAAGCATACACGATAACTTTACCTCTTTACATTAAAACGCACCCTAAACCCAGCTAAGAAGCATCGCAATATACTGTTAGATCCTCAACTCCATCGGGCAAAGTAATAATAGGGGCTTCACACAACTTCTCTAGTAATATTTTGAAAGCCTTCTCCTGATCATTCCCCCGCTTGAACTTTGCACTCTTTTTAGTTAATTTTGTTAACGGGACAACGATCTTTGAAAAATCCTAGATGAATCGACAGTAGTATCCAGCAGTAGTATCCAGCTAATCCCAGAAAACTTCCGACTTCAGTTGGACTCTTCGGAGGTTCCCATTTCAATATAGCTTCAACTTTTGCAGGATCCACTTTAACACCCTCTTTGTTAATTACATGCCCCAGGAACTGTACCTCCTGAAGCCAAAATTCACATTTCGAGAATTTGGCATACAACTTTTCCTTCCTCAAAATATGAAGCATTTCTCTAAGATGGTTCTCGTGTTCCTCTTTAGTTTTTGAATAAATCAAGATGTCATCAATAAACATGATCACCGGTTTATCGAGCATTGGTTGGCACACTCTGTTCATGAGATCCATAAACGTGGATGGAGCATTTGTTAACCCAAACGGCATCACAATGAATTCATAATGGCCATAGCGAGTTCTAAAAGCTGTTTTTGGAATATCCTCCTCTTTTACCTTCAGTTGACGATACCTGGATGTCAAATCGATTTTTAAAAACCAAGCAGTTCCTTGCAACTGATCAAACAAATCATCAGTCCTTGGCAAGGGATTTTATTCTTCACAGTTAGTTTGTTTAGCTCCCGGTAGTCTATACACATACGGAAAGGCCCATCCTTCTTTTTCACAAATAACACTAGGGCTCTTCAAGGGAAACTACTTGGTTGAATGAAGTCTTTATCAAGAAGCTCCAGAAGTTGTTTCATCATCTCTTGCATTTCTGGGAGTGTTAACCGATACAAAGTGTTAGCAACAAGTGCAGCACCAGGAATCAATTCAATTCGAAATTCGACAACTCTTTCGGGAGGAATACCTGGTAGGTTTTCTGGAAACACCTCCAGGTAATCACATACCATATAGATATCTGCTAGACTCGTTCTTCTCTTTTCCATTTTCGTATCCACCACGTGAATCAAGAAGGATGCACACCCCTGCTAAAGATACTTTCGAGCTTTAATCATAAAACTGATGGAGGATTCACTCTTTTTGCAGTCACCAAGAATAGTAAGTTCTCTCCCACTTGGGGTTTGAACCCGAATCATCTTTTAATTGCATAGGATATTAGCCCGAAACTTCCCTAGCCAATCCATGGCAACGACCACTTGGAATTCCCTCATAAGAATTGGGATTAGGTCTATGGGGAATCGAGTTCCATCTATCTCCGTTATATTATTTTTATAAACACACGATACATATGCACTTTTATCATCAGCTATCTCTACCTCAAGTGGAGGCTCTAATAGCTCAAACATACATTTAAAATTTTTACAAAATGATAAAGATACAAAAGATTTACTAGCACCAGAATTGAATAATATAAGTGTAGGTACTGAATTAATAAGGAAAGTACCCGTAACGACATCCGACTCAACTTTAGCTTCTTCCGCTGTTAATTGAAATGCTCTACCACGAGCAATCTGAACCTCAGGCTTTTTCCCTTGCTTTACCTTAGCGATTCTTAATGATGGCAGTGGGGCTAGTGGTCTAACAACTCCAATACCTCCGGTTTTAAGAGTTGAGCAATCAGCCTTCACGTGCCCGGGTTGCCAACAGCCGAAGCAAACTTTCATTGGAGACTTACAATCCTTGCCTATGTGCCCTACCTTCCCACAGTTATAACATCTTATTTGAGGCCTCACTTGAGGGGCTTTACATATGACTTTTCCCGCATTTATTACACATATTGGCCCTGCTCATTCCTGGCCTGAAGGCAGTTTCGAATGTTCTATGTTTATTTGCTAGGACTTCTCGCTTTGTGGTCATTCTCAATTTCCCTTGCTTCTCTAGCTCTATTTCCCTCACATAAGCAGCATCATACACTTGCTTGTACGTCTGACACATTGTTGGGTTTACAAACTCTCTAATGTCGGTCCTCAGTACTGTTACAAACCGATTTATCTTCATCTTCTCCATAGCCACATACTCCGGACATAAACGAGCTCTCTCTAGAAATTTCACAGAAATCGGCACCACTATCTCCGTTGTCTGTCTCATAGTTAAAAACTCATAAGCTAACCTGTCCACCTCAACCTACCTCAACCTGTGGGAACTGGTCCTTGAAGAGTTCAAGAAATTTATTCCAACTCATTTCCTCAATATCCTCCATGCCCTCTTTCTGAACAACAAGTTCCACCAATCCTTAGAAGCGCCGCGAAGCAGATTGGAAACAAACCTCACTTTACTGTCAGGAGGACAATAGCTGGTGCGGAAAGCACCCTCCACCTCTACTATCCATCTCGTGCTAACTAATGGATCGAGGATCCCGTCAGAGACCGGAGGCTTACAAGCAGAGAAATCTCTATAGGTACTAGTGGTAGCTTGTAGGCCCTGATTCACCGTCCCCTCTACTGTTTTCTTTACAGCTATCGCCGTATCAATTCGTTCTTGAACATATCCCTTCATTTCCTCTTTCATTTGCTCAAACATATTGGGCAAAGTTTCCTTTAATGTTCTCACCACTTCCTCTTGATTAATTGGTTCGGGATTTCTTACTTCCACTTACTCAACTGTCGGTGGTTTACCGGTCCTGTCTACAGTAACTCTCGTAGTAGAGTGGGATGGAAGTCACTCGTGGGAACTACTTACGTTTTCCTCTTCTTGGGAATGCCAGTCCTATTGAAATTTTACACAATTTGCATAAAGCAGGATAATAATAATAATAATAGATTTCCTACTCATGCTAATAAATTTATTGGTGTATCAATTTACACAAAACTTCATCTTTCTAATATGTTATTTCATACCCCTAGCTTGATTCACATAACGCTTTTATGACTTTGTCGAGTTTGACTTGTACCGTGTGTTTATAATAGCATGGGCCCCATACTATTGTAAGCACACTATACTCATCTACTCATTACTCCATCACTAAGCATTCGGATTCACAAACGTAGGTTTAATTCTCTAATATTAGCATGTGACACATTCTCAATAATATAATGCACATAAGCATGTTGAACCACCCATCGAAATCTAACAACGGTTATGCATTTTTACATGTTAACAATAGCAGGAAAATAAAACATAGTTATAATTATAATTAAAAATAATCAAATATAGTTGACATATTATTATGAAGAGTTACAATGGTGACATCCAACAATTGTTATGCATGATGACACTAAGAAAACCGTTAAAGCAAAGCATGGATATAACAGAAAACTCAAGTTAATCCAGAAATTAATAAATTCATCACGAGTAATACAAATTCCTTTCTATTAATGACTACAACCTAATTTTACTTTTCTTTCAGAATATCATTTGACAATAACCATATTACAAAACTCGAATTTACCGTTTCTTTCGAATCGACAAGCTTCTTCGCTCAGCTTCTTTTTCAGCAACCAAAACACAAAACTCAGCACCAAGCATCTCGTGTATATCAAGACCTTTGGAGACGCTCATATCAACGATTTCAAGAATCACGTCAATTGTAATACTAAATCCCAGTGTAGATAATACCCTAATAGCATTTGCAATCCTGCATATGTTTTGTCTGGTTTCCAATGGAGTGTAAGTTTGTTCTTGTTCTTCAAGGCTCATCGAGGTTCGGGTTTTGTCATTCTGCGAGTCAGGTTGTGTGGATTCATCTTCTATCATGTTATCTTTGGTTTCAACATGTTCACCAACCCATATGAAACCATTACATCCAAGTATCAAGTCAATTCCATACCGTTCTAAGTGATGGAAATGCTGTTTGCGTCTTTTTACTAGATATGGAGATACTGTGAGCATTTGGCCTCTTTCTAGCTGTGAAAACAGAAATCAGTATGATAAATCATTTTGAGAAATTAGGTTATTGTTGAGAAATAATAACTTTTTAAATCATATTTGACACAATATTCCATCAGGTGGGGAGGTTCTATCCTCTCATGGTCTTTTGTTTTGGAAACGACCGGTTAGACCGCGTACAACAAAGCCAAAGGCTCGCACCCCCAAGGAAACCCGAACAGGAAAATCCCCATTAGAATAATTGACACAATAATCTGTTAAAAATTATTTACAAATTTGTACAAAAAATTTAGTACATAATTAAACCGTATTTGACCCATTACCCAACCTGGCCATATTGACACCTTTAATAAATACCTATTAATGATCTCACTACAAAAACCTGCTAACATATGCAAAATTTAAGATACTTGCAGTTTACAAATGAACAGTTTTTTTAGGCTGACATTAAAATTGTAAAATTTGATAACCAATCTAGTCACTAATACCCAAGTTACTGAGGTTTTCTTCATGTGAAAGTTTTCATTTACTTTCTCACAAATGTTTTGCATTACAATCTACAACCCAAATCCCAGGTGGGTGGGGAGGGGAAGCAGATTGCAAGAGTGGGTGGTATAAGTTTGTATACTCTCTTGCTTGAATTTAAAAAATAATATGCACATAAGTATATGCATATGTGATAGAGGTAGTCATCTCGACCCATTAGGCCATTACTTACATGGATCATTTGCATTTTATTTTATCTAAAATGGGTCAAATTATGATTAAAATTAGCTAAAACAGAATCGGGCCAGACATGTTGAAAGTCACCCATAGTTTACTTTTTAAAAGTATACAAACTCTTTATTGTTTTTATCAAAAAAAGTAGATAATTATTTTTACAACAAAGTTTCTGTGATAACTATTAGCACATCAACTATCTATACAAAAAAATTAAAAGAAATATGGACAAAAAAGAGCTAGTGTGACAATCCAACCTCACCATGCCCATCACGACCCATACTAGAAAATAACATGTTTCAACCCAACTTGTTCTGATCCGTTACCCAACCCACCCGACTTGACAAAGAGCCCACATGACCGCATATGTCACATTGAGTAAAGTCAAACCTTTCCGTATTTTTGGCTCCTTGCTTGAAGTTGGAGACTCCCATCACGCATGAAATCACGGACTTCAGCCTGTAAGAACAAAACGAAGCAAATGATGTTGCATTATAAATATCGTTTTAACACTGGCATCAAACTCTCAACTTAACCAATGCCCCATACAATCTCAAATAACGCACAAGTAAGTAATAAGAAAGTGAAATATAAGGTTAAGAATGTTTCCCAGAAATACATAAAAATTGCATGGGGTCTATAATAAGGAATTTACATATAAAAATCCTGGGGGCTTCAATCAAGGGTTGGTCAGGGGTTATTTCAGGAAACGAAGACGGGTAACACCGATTAGACCACGTACATCAGAGCCAGAGGCTCACACCCCGGGGGAATCCATACAGGGAAAATCCCTTTTAAAAAATATATATATAAAAAATACAAACCAATAAAGAATCTGATGTTGTCAACTTCAATTCGATGACCGAACTGTCAAGTTAAAGAATTAAGGAATGCTAAACTAGTTCAAGAACAAAAGAGGTTGTAAACTTACACAGATGACATCATTCTCTCCAAAAATGCTACGCATATTTAGCTCATCAACTGCAGTTCGCCGTCTCTAGCAATTTAAGGAATTAAAGGAAAAGGAAAAACATATCAATACAGGCAAGTTTGAAGATAACAAAGAATCAAAGTTGATATGTGCTTGGTAGTCCTCATGAAGGGCTATAATTAAATAAAAAGAAAAGATAAAAAAACACAACAGAAATGCCTGGATGCACATTCAAGGTATGCACTCTGTATTTATATTGTTGCAATTTAACAATTCTGCAGAAATGCCTGGATGCACATTCAAGGTATGTACTCGACATTTATATCGTTGCAATTTAACAATTTTGCATGCATTAATTTAATTTGCTAAATTATGGAAGTTATAACATTACTGAAAGAGAATTGCTCTTATGCTCTATGGAACTTAAACAGGCTTATACCAGTGGAGCTTGACAATCTATCACAAGAAAATGCAACACTTCCTATCGTGGATTGTCCCAGAAAAAAAATCAATCTTTCATTCCTTGGGAGTTCGAAAATTCATCTGCTTATTTTAACCCATTGAAGAGATTGATGGTGTTTCACAAGTCATCTCAATTTTGTTTCATTGAGGGGTATTTTAGGTATTTGGTTATTAGCCAAGGACTTCTATTAAACTACAAGCCCAATCAATTGTCACACGTTTGTTTGGGAAGGATGAATAGCATTCTTTTTTTATGGAATCTACAATTTTTAACTTCCAAGACCAAAAGATTTCTTGATAAGTTTAGTCCTGTTAATTGTGGATCCCTGGATATATAACGGAAGGTTCAAACGAGAATTGTTTTTCGTACGAGAACTGCGAGAACCAATCTTAGCCCTTGATTAAAATTAATAAATGGCTAATAATTTTGGCGGCTAATGATTGGCTCATTAATGACGCATTAATGAGGGGTATTTTGGGCAATTTAAGTCTTGCACATTAATAACGGTCCACCCGGACACAATTCACGGTTGGGAAAAATATATAAATGACCAAAATACCTCTATTAATGAGTCATTAATGATATTACAAACAATTCTCGCAGTTCTCGTAAGAAAAACAGTTCTCGTTTAAACTTTTGCTTATTATGAGAATAGATATTTAGGTGAGAATGGGAGAACAAATCATAGTCATCAATTAGATGTTGATCTATTAGATCTAACGGTCGTAATCACCCATCGCAATTCATGGCCGTCACAATTCATGGTTGGGTTATGAATATAATGAGGGGGCAATTGTAAACCATCCGATCAAATCAAATAGAGGGCCAAGATTAAGTCTCCCATTCTCACCTAAATATATATTCTCATTTGAACCTCCCACTATATCTATCTATCTATATATATATAGGGGAGGGTTCAAACGAGAACTGTTTTTCGTACGAAAATTGCGAGAACCAATCTTAGCCCTTAATTAAACTTAATCAATGGCTTAAATTTTTTGGTGGCTCATTAATGGATCATTGATGATGCATTAATGAGGTTATTTAGGGAAAATCAAGCCTCGCAAATTAATGACGGCTCATCCGGACGCAATTCACGGCTGGGTAAATATATAAATTACCAAAATACCCCTATTAATGAGTCATTAATGACGTTAAAAATAGTTCTCGTACAAAAAATAGTTCTCGTTTAAACTTTTGCCTATATATATACATATATATATGTATGTATAATATATATAACTTGGATAAATGTGATATTTATGAAGTTTAGTAAGGGTATAGGTGAAATATTATAAATAGATTTAAAAGAGGGGTATAATAGTCATTTGATTATATTTTATAATTATAGTTCATTTAAAATGATTGAAAATGGATAAAAATGGTGATTTCGGCAAATTAGATATTATGAAAGCTTAAGAAGGGTATATATGATATTTATAAGTTAAGCTCGGCAAATAAGATATTATGAAAGCTTAAGAAAGATATATATGATATTTATAAGTTAAGCTGGTTAATAAGATATTTTGATATTTAATAAGGGTATATATGAAATTAACCCTTAAATAAACATGTCCGAAAGAACATTTTTCTACGCCAACTTATCCATTTTTTAAATAGAACCGGCAGAATTGACGATGGCGGGCGACGAATTAAGGTGGCCGATCGAACAACCAACGTACATAGTAGACATGACTAGCAATTGGTGAATGTGCATGGCTGACGAAAGACAACAACAGCCAACAAAGATGGCCGTCAATGTTTGTTACGACTAATGAAATTAAGTGGCCAGACATGAATTTTTTTCTGAAAAAACTGATTTAAATTTTTTTTTTCAATTTTCTCACAACGTACTAAAGGCATCTTAGATGAAGGCGTAGCGATTTTTCCGTTCCACGAAAATGAAGAAGGAATTTCTCAGCAAGCATACCAAAATACCCTTCAAGAATTACGTAGTAATGAAACAGACAACCACCTTGGAATCCAATCGAATCACATGGAATACAACTAGTTGAATTTTTATGTTTTGTTCTCAAGTTTAAGAATAAGAGGAAAAAGGAAAAGAGAAGAGAATTCTTTCATTTTAAATCCTCTCATTTTTTAAAGGTTAAGAATTGAGATAAAATAAGCCTAAACTCTTTCTCTAAATTTTTTCCTTTCCTTCATAAAATGAAACTCGACAATATATTTTTCTGGTTTTCCTTCCAAATATTTCCGTTTACTTCGATTAAAAAACTCACGAAGAAGGTGTAAAAGGGCAATTTAACTTGTTATAATATAAACTTGGAAGGATCATAACACCACCTTCGTCATAGCACCTCCTATATAGTTGTTTTCTTGATATATTATGAGTTATGACCATAATTTATGTGTCTTGAATGTAAAAGTATTCTATCGTGACATGAGTACATTGGCAAAAGATCACATCAAAGGGTCATCGTTTTTTAAAGTCTTGTGTATAAATACAAGAATAGTTAAAGTAAATTTTAAATATTTTTAATGATAAAAGTACTAATATATATAGTAAAAATAATTGTAAAACATAAATAGAGATAAAAACTTAAAAGAGAGATAAATCTATTAAAAATATACATAACATTATCATCATATTTTTTGTAGAATCTCTTTATAGTCAAATTTGAACTTTTTAATTTAATCTAATTGGTATATGAGTTTACATAAATAACCACAAAAAATAGGTAGGTGGGAAGTGTATCTACTAAATGATTTGACTAAATATATTTGTTTAAAATACTTAAGTGTTAAAAAACTAAATCACCTAAAAATTGCATTTGAGAAAACAACTAATTCGTAACACATTTGAATAAATAAAGGGATGACTGGTGAAAAGAAATTCTAAAAATAAAATAATAACATCATAACTTCTTTTCTTTTAATATACATTATTATAGATCTTTACCTATACTTTGTATGGATATATGAATATATCTATATAAAAAACTCTACGCAGACTATACTAAAATACGGTACAATAAAACATTTCACCTCATTTAGGGTTATGGATGCTAGAAATAGGTGGTGATTTAGGTTTATGAAAGTTACCAGAGTTTATTTGAGGGTCATCATAGTTGAGTTTGAAAGTCTATGGGTAGATGCATGGCCGGAGATACATGGGTATTGTTTTTTGCGAAAGTCACCAAGGTTACATTTGAAAGTCATTGGAGTTTCGAGGTCGTTTGAATTTAAAAGGTGAGAAAGAAGGTAATCCGCTTGGTTACCATATGGTAATTAATTTGCTATTAAAAGTACCATATGAAGTTCAATATCCTTGTATTTATAGTAAAAAGTTAAATTTCGTCATATAAATGATAATTTGGAAAAGATTTGTTATATTTTAGTACGGTTTGCTTAAAAACTTATTAGTATATGTATATCGATTTATTTCATATATTCGTATTGATAATACAAGAAGATTATCTATACTATATTATAAAGTATTTAGGTATTTTGCTTAATCTTTTAAATTTTAAGTGTTTTAAAATTATTAAATTACCCCTCATATAAACTAAATGAAAACTATTATATAAAGTAACTATTAAATAGAGTTAATAAGAATCTTATATTCCATTTTAATAACTAA
>JAUEJL010110133.1:0-12580 GCA_032274825.1 Drosophyllum lusitanicum | reverse complement strand
CTAGAAGGAGGGCTTGAACCTCCGACCTTGTGGTTAACAGCCACACGCTCTAACCAACTGAGCTATTCCAGCTTTTGTGCCTTGTTGCCTTCTTTCCTTGTACTTATAGGAACACGTGTGTAAATAATATATTATTATAGTAAAAAATAGAATTATTTCTTGTTCATATGTAGCTTTAAAGGCTTAATTAATTTATGCATATTAAATAATCTCTTTTCTTATTTTAAACATGTAACTTTATTTTTTCATTAAAAAAAGTTGTCTAATTTCTTAATTATTATCAGAATATAACGTAATCGTTGACCGTCGGAGGTCAAACTATACAACTACTAAATTCAATAGCAGTCCGTAAAACGAAATTGTTTATCTATTATCAAGCATTTGGATAGATTTTAAGAGTAGGGAAGAATTTATTCGCGTATTATCGATTTTTCGGTTAGAAAAAACCTATTTTTTGTAACATTCATTAGTTTCATTCAAAGAGGAGGATGAAGAAAGACGGTTTAAACTTTGAATGTTAAATTATTTAATATTTATTGTAATTGATTCTCGTCTCTGAATAAAAACTTATAAAAGCGTTCATCTTCGTGAAGCAAAAACCTTAAAATACACAATCGTCTCTAAGATAAAAATACACCAAGTAAGAACTTCATAAACAATTGTTGTTGGGCTTCGACCCATAAAATCCACTTCAAATTATTTTCATCTAAAACCCAATATTTATAGATTAGAAAAATTCTTATGAGGTGTTTGGTACAGAGGAATGGAAAATAATTGTATTTCTTTTGTTTGGTAAGTTAGAGAAAGAAAAAGTGAAGAATTGCTATTTTCTATAATTGAGTTTCTTTGTATTTTGAATTCCTAACTTTTGGTGGAGAAATGAAGAGAATTGACATCTCTAGAAATAAAATACATTGTCATTAACATATTTTGCTTTTGTATAATTTTTATGTACTATTTTAATTTTATTATTTATGTATTTAGTTATTTATTCTTTTTTTATCTATTACTGTTTATTCTTATTCTGTTATTTTAATTTATTTAATTTTTTAAGTTATTGATTTACTTTTTTATTTTTCTTTATATCCTTATCAGAGGTCTCTCTAGAACTGATCTCTCTACTTCATGCATGAGTTTGAGTGCGCGGTTATACTCCGGCCTATGACGATACTGCATTTGGTTTATTTCTCGGTTTAATTTCTTTTTTGATACCAAACAGAATAATCAATTTCTATTTTTCACACTAATTCTTTTTCTTTACAATTCTTTTCTCTGCAATTAATTCTCTGTACCAAACGCACCCTGAAAGTAATTTGCATAGAGAAATCCACAATGAATGAAGTGGTCATTCTTAGGATACATTTATTAGTTAAGTTAGATGGATGGCCATGTGTTAAAAAGACGTCGAATTAACATTAAACCAAATCAAATAAAGAAAAAAGGTTAATTAATCTTGTAAAATTTTGTTTTAATTAGCATTTATACTTCAAGAATGGATAATCAAACTAGATTGGTGTATGTGTATATACTAGGAATTATTATAGTTTATATGTTGTGACATGATTAGACAATTGGTTATTGCTAGCTATTGTTGTAAGACGTGCATCTTTTTAGGATGTATTATTGAAATATGCTACATAAATGTCACTTTTTATAATAAAGATAACTTGTATTTTCTTCGGTCAAGAAATAATTTCAAATTTCAATTTCTAACAAAAAGTAATATAATAACATGATTGACTTGTGCATCGCTTAATCAACATATTACGGATGACATGTCAATCCATGTGATTGTGGCAATCCAACTAATTAAGCACCACGTCACCATTCTGCAATGATTTAGGGTTTTTCTGAAGCGTTTATGTTTGTGTGTGTTTTCTTGTTTGGATTTGACTTTGTTTAACGATTGTGTTTTCTTGTTTGGGTTCATGGTGTCCACATGTCTTTTGACGAAGATTTGTCTTTTGGGTTCATATGGCTAACCATTGTGTATATGGATGAACCTATTACAAAACTTGATAAAAAACTAAATAATTAATGTTAAATATATCGATCAGAAAACACTAAAAAGTTTATTAACTTTCTTTTTGAACGACTCATAAATCTATTACTTTTTTGTCTATTGCGGAACCCGAACCAATGACCTTAGATCACGACCAACATCGAATACCGTTGAAATTAATAATTAGTTAATGGTTAAATCTATAACTAACATTATTTCTTAAAAGAAAATATAATCTAAAAAAACTCGTAATAATGACATGGCAGTGATGTTGACTGTCATGTCAGCAAAGATGGTAACATGGGACTCCACATAGATTGTCATATCATCTGAAACTTGCTGAGTTGGCGGTCAACATATTATTCATCATTTTCTCTTTTTTTGTTAGAATCAAAATGTAATTATTTCTCCGTAAGAAAAAATGCATGTTATCTTTATTGGTAAATTTAACTATTTAAGTTACATTTTTTGGTAATTTACTCTTATTTAAAATATAATTTTTTATAATAAATATCGTTTATTTTTAGGAAACAATTATATATTTAAAATTTATTAAGTATACATATTTTTGTTAGTTAATCATGAATTAGTTTTAGTTCTTTTTAACTTTATACTATTATTACTAAAAAAACAGATGAAACCGGCACCATGAGCCACAATTAGAAATCTGGATTCAAACAAAGTGATAAACCACTCCCACCTCAACACACATGAATACAATGGAAACCTAAACTATGAACATCCATGGATCTACACACAACTATACACAAGCACAAAAAGATAAAAGTCTCGGTGGAGCAAGCAAGTTTTTACGGTGGTGATTTCAAGGTAAATCAAAGATTATGATGGTAAAAAAAAACCTAACTCGAAGATGATAATCATAAATTGAAACCCTTGCGATGGTGGCCACTTTGAACAAGAAAGAGTAAATAAGATAGTAGAGATCTGTGTAGATCATAACATTTGGGGCGAGGGTGTCATGGTTTAGTTTTTGTTCTCTACTTTAAAATTACCGCCGTCACATGGTTTAGTTTTTGTTCTCTACTTTAAAATCAATATACATTTTTTGACTTAAAAATTGGACATTACTTTTATGGACAAATTTCAATATTTATGTTAAATTTTTCGATAATTTACCCTTTTTTTGTTATGATATAGAAACTTTATTTAAATAATTTTTTATTTATCATTTTATTTTTACCTATAAATACTTGAATGAGTTGTTATCTTAATTAACGCATCCGGTATAAACTTCTATGCAATTTGAATAAACCTGAATACCTAATTAGTAAAATAAAAATAAAATAGTAATACTAGTAGAAATAAAATGATAATAAAATATTAAATTAAAAATTACAATATATTATTGCGGAAGAGATTATATTTAGTTCTAATTCTAATTATATTTGAATTATATACGATTGAATTAATTAAAAGTGATATAATTTAAAATTTATTATCAAGTTAATACTTACCATATGTAAATAAATTATATAATACTAGCATAGTACTCGTGCAATGCTACGCTTAGAAATAACTCATGCTCGATAACATGTCCGTTTTTTATAACGTAAAGCTATTATATTCATGCATTATGATAACATCAAATAATTTCGTTTGCAATATATCTATTTTCTTTCTCCTTTTTCCATTTCTTTTATTTCTCTTTTCTTTATAACTCTTTTTTTAATTTTTAAAATAAATTTCTAAAAACAATAAAATGAGAAAAAAAAGAATATTAAATAAACTATAAATTAAATCTTTTGTTTTGATTACACGACTCATTTAAAAAATTCGAAAATGTTTATAATTTAAGTTATATGTTATAGGCTTATAAGTTCTAGCTATACGGTATTTTTTAATACTTAACTTGAAATATGTGTTATATGATAAAATATTTAGAATAATAATTTTATAAAGATCCTTTTTATTTAATTTTTAATTTGTAATTAATATTATATAAGTTGAAAATTAATTTTTATTGACTTGATTTTTTTAGACATTATTTGTTATGGAAGGTTTAATTATAAAAATGGTATTTAAGAATATAGTTAACTCCATATAATGGTACCCTTATATGTTTAAATAAGAGGTAAATTAGTTATTTCAAATTACTTAAAAATTAAAAGATTACAATAACATAAATGCTTTATAATATAGTATAGATATACAATTGGCAACCACTTATCTTGTGACTATTTTTTCCATAAGTGAGGTTTTCTAAAATGCACCGGCTAAGAAGATAAACCAAGTATCACAAAATTTTAGAAGTAGGGATATAAATGAGGAGCGCTACTCGCAATCTATTTGAGCTCAAATCGTTAAAAGTTTGAAACAAGTCAAGCCTTAACGAGCTCGAGTTCGATCTTTGATTAAAGCTCGTTTAATAAATAAGCCAAGCTTGAGCTCCAAAGAATGAGTTTGTTTACGCTTGCAAGCCTAAACAATCTCATTATATAATATAATTTATATTTTTATATGTTTTAATTTTTAATATTTACATATATCATTTTAATAGAAATATCAAAATAATATTCGAGCCTAAACGAGCCTAGCTTAAAATAGCCCAAACGAGCCGAGCCAAAGATTCATAAATATTAAACGATTCGATCTCAAGCTCAACAACACGAGTTCTAAACAAGCCAAGCTCGATCTCAAACTTAAAAAGCCTAAAAGAGTCAGACTTGATAAGTGTTTGGCTCAACTATGCTTGTTTACAATTATATTTACAAGGATTTGATTTGGGAGGAATGCTTAAGGTCATTCACCTTTATCCCGAAAGCTAAGGGTTTGACACCACCTCTTCTTTTAAGCTGCTTTTGTTTCTTTCTTTTCTTCTCCCCCTATTTTCTTACTTTATTTGTTATTAAATAGCTTAATACCTCATGTATAAACTCGAAAAATTATTAATTTAAAGTTTAAAAATTTATTGTCCGAAACCATAAACATATAATAAATCTATTGTAACAGCCAAATTATATATATATATATAATATTAATTATAATGATAAACACAATTATTACAGTAAACGCAACATTCAACTATTACAAAATCTAAGATGAGGCCTGCACCCGGACTACCCGTCGTACAATTCCAGTTAACACACTTTCTATAAATAGTAATAAAAATGTTTAAATATAAACTGTGGAAAAATGTTCTTTATTATGAGTTGTCTTCATTGCTCTGAAGCTCTATCGCGGTCCTCCTCTGTAATAGTTGAAACAATAACAGTAAACATAACGCTTAGCGAGCACACAAACGTACACACCACACTAGGTATGTACTAGTTACCATATAAGCACAAAATCCATACCATAAAACCCACATAATACCAAAACAGTAACGATTTCACTTCTTATCTCACTACCCAAGACACCCAAATGGTTTTACGTCTCTTTTAAATCTCTTTTGACTACCCAAGGCATCCCAAGAGTATTACGCCTCTTTAAGGTCACAATTGACTACCCAAGGTACCCCAAGAGTTTTACGTTTCTTTTAAATCTCTTTTGACTACCCAAGACACCCTAAAGGTTTTACGTCTCTTTATGGTTACACTTGACTACCCAAAGCACCCCAAGGGTTTTACGTCTCTTCCCGTGCCCGAGTTGTGTTTTCACTCCATTTACACAACCCTTCACTTCACATCAACAATTCACGTAAGTTACACATTTAAATAATACAACAGGTACATTCACACTAAAATAATGTATACGTTAGTGTAACTCACCTAACCACAGCACAGTCAGTATAAGATTTACCAGCAATCACCTACAAGTCCGGTTTCTCAAAATGTTAATCAACAATATTTAACACTTACACATGATATAACTCCATTTCATTCAATTTGTGATTTAGCCAACACCTAATTTGCGATTTGGTCAACACCCAATTTACGATTGGGCCAACACACAATTTGCGATTAGCCTGACACCCAATTTGCTATTGGGTCAACACTCACCCATTTACAATTTAAGCTAATTCTGATTGCCCCTTCAACCAATTTACCATCCCTTAATTTCCCATATAGATTTTCGATTCAACATCAAATTAAAATTTACGATTATAACCCTTTTATGAATTACGATTCCAATCAATCCTTAATTTGCGATTTTGCTCAGTTACAATATGTGATTGTGTTCTAAGTGATGATTTGCTATTTACCTACACAGCAACATAGCTTCGACTCAGTTCACGATTCTGTTTCTCAATTAACTAATTTGAAATTCCACATTCCTATTCCCTTCATAAACATGATTTGCAATCCCTACCCCACCCCACCCCACTATACATGCGATTTACGATTTAGTTTAATATCTTGATTTTCAATTCACACCACACCAAGAACTCCTATGATTATTTGCAATACACAGGTGACACATTATAATTCAATCTAGATCAATAGTTAACCAAATCTCCTAATTTTTGTTGTTACATCTTTCTAATATAAAATGGGCAAACCCTACCAAATTAATTCCATTTTCGTCATGTTAGGTACTCAAAATCCCCACTTTTCACTCTTGGTTCCTTCTTCACCTTCGAACAGCAAAACCAACGTAACAACCCTCAAAATTCTTAATCAAGATACATGAAACTGGGTTTAATTGATTCACAAAGGTTCAAAGGTCAATACCTAATCGATTTCCAACAATCTGATGTCCAAACGAACAAGATCTGATCCTTCTTCCACTCAGCTCACGTAGAACACACACAAACACCTTGCATACGCACTGGTGAAACGGTTACAACAACAACCTAGGGCTGTGTGTCCTAATTTAAGTTTATATACCTACCTATCTTTCTTTAATTACACTATTAGCCCATTTATTACAATTATCCATATAAGTCCTTCGGCTTTTGATTTAAACTTTAAATACTCACAACATTAAATGACTTAGACCAACTATTTTATTATTGGAGTATCATAGCATTTGAATTACAAGTACTACATCTATATATCGATAACAACTCAAGAAACATTCATGAAAATCGGAAGATGAAGAAAGAAAATTGATATACTCACAAATTTGTGCCGATAATTATTAGTGGAATTAATAATTAGAAATTGACATGAGATCCGATAGTTGGTGAAAATTGCCCAGATTTGCAATAATAGTTGAATCAAGAATTAGGGTTTCGTTGAAAAATATTTTTTGAATGACATGGGATTCGATTAAGAATAAGAGTAACCTGGTCTACTTAAAACCCGCATACAACTCAAAATTCAAGATTTAAGACATTTGATGTAAAAAAAACTCTTCATATGTTAGTCATTAATTTTAGGAAATAAAACGGATGATTAGTGAGAAAAAAGTTCTAAAAGTGTAATGATGACATAATAACTCTTTTTTAATATATATTGAAGATATCTTCCTCAATTTTTATAAAAAATATTTTTTTATTTTTCCCCCTTTTCTTTTAATTCTTTTATAACAACATATTTAAATTTAATTTTTTTAAACTCTATATTTCAAAATTGTTAAACTCTTAGAGTTTTTGATAAAATTCTTAGTTCTCATGTTACACTTAGTAAATCTTTTAACCTTCAAACTTTGGTTCAATAATAGTTATTTCTTCGAGATCAACAATTTTTACTTGTAACCAGTTCTTAAAAGTATGTTTTAATCTCCAAACTTTATATTTAAAAATATCATATAAATTGTTTAATAAACGTTTAAATGCTAAACTTCGTACTAGGATTTTAACACAAATAGACAATAGATCGACGATTTGTGAGGGTTTTTAACGTTATTCATTCCATTTAACCACCTTAAAATGTTTTTTTTATATATTTTATTATGAAAATAATACATCTAATTGAAGAATAAACAACTTAGATAAAAATGATGAAATTATTATGAGCAAGCGAAAGTAAATTAAATTGTATAAAAACCAATAAAATGTTGTTTATGCATTCACTAAAGATCAATTGTTATAAGAAACCCATTTTATAAAAAGTCAAGTTCTTTAATGTTATAAATCCTCTAAATGATCTTTTAAAGCATAAAAACTTCTGAATAACCTGCTAAAATTATTAATAAAAGGAAAAAGTAACAAAAGTTATTAATAAAACAATATCTTCTCTATGTAAAGTTGTCTAGATAATACGTAATTAATCAACTAAAGATCAACATGTGGTCTATACTATGCAACTTATAATTTCTTATTGGCTACTAAACATAACTTAGGGCTTGTCTGTTTACTTATTCAGCGCTGAATGCTGAATTAGTGCGTTTAATTGTCGCCTCTAAATGACTATTGTGCTTAATGAAACAAAAAAACGATGTTGAATCATTCCACCTTAAAGTACATTGTGAATCATTAAGAACCAAGTATTTTACCCTTATACCCTTTCTTTCACACATTGCCTTGTTAAATAATCATATCTTATAATGTTCTAATCAATATTAAGGTTAAAATCGTAATTTGCGTCATTCAGATTGTTCATTTAAAATTCTTATCAAACAACATGTCACATTCAGAGGCAGTTTCATACAAGGCCTTTGAATTATTCAGATCATAAAATCATTCCGTGCTTAATCATTCTATTTTAACAAACAACACCTTAGTTTATAATATAAAGTTATGAATTGTTTTTTTGGTATGTAAAAGATCCCATAAATAGCTTTTTTTTACATAAATCGATTAATACTAGCGTTGTACCCGCGCAATGCTGCGGCCGCAAATGGTTTCTGTTTTATAAAATTTCGTTTTCAAAAATGTAATCTTATGTTATTCATGGGATACAATGCCACAAAAAAAATTCTACATCAATATGTTCCGTTTTTTTCAAATTTTCTTTTATTTGCATCAACTATTTTATTAATTTTAAAAATAAATTATAAAGGACATTAAAATAAGAAAAAAGATTTATATTTATGAAATAAGGAGAGAGAAGTTAATAAGCTTTTAAAAATTAGTTGATGTGGGTGGATAATTGTGTTTATGTGAGAGAGAGTTAGTATAAAAGATTGAATGATGAGATTAATTTATATTAAATGAATAAAAATTTAAAGTAAATTAAGATAGATAATGAAATTATTAAAGATTGAATGAATGAGATTAATTTATATAAAAGAAAGGTCAAGATTTTGTATTAATTGAATTTTAAGGAGGAGAGAGAATGTTAAATGGTTTATATAGTATTATAGATATGTGCATTGACATTTTTTTGTACATTTATTGTATAATTTTTTCTTAAATCTTTTTAACACATATGTCTAAAGCTAGGGGCAGTCTAGGGCTAGCAATCCTCACACGATGCAAAACTCAAACCGAACTAAACACGACCTAGGTCAACACAAACACAACACGAAACTGAATTGGGTGAAGAATGGGTTGACCCGAAATTGACACGAACACGATAACCCGTAAATGACCTGTTTGACAAGATTTTTTATAATAAAGTGAAAAAACACTTAACTTAAAATTATTAACAAATTCTAAGTAACTAGCATGGTGTCCGCGTAATACAGCGGCGGTGAATAATTTGTGCTTGATTGTATGTTCATTTTTAGAAAAACGGGTTGTTTCTTTATTTTTTAAACTATCATTGTTCAATAAAATTTCATATAGATTGGTCAAGTTTTAGCAAATGTGTTGGTGTGAGAATTATGTCGGTCTCAATGGCGAAATGTGCTTGTGTGATAGTGTATTTGTCAACTTCTTATAATTTTGAGACTATATAAGTCATTTCTCGATCATTTCTGGGTACTTATAAATATGTAATTTTAAAATGTTGACTAAAAGAGAATGTCAAATGTATTATTCTATAACTAAGATAGATTGGAATTTAATTTGCATTAACTATTTTTATTCAAATATTTTTTTATTGTAGAAGGTTTAATTAATTAGTACTGTGTATAAGGATGTAATTGATTTTGTATTTCTACTTAATAGTTTTCATTTTGCTTTGAGTGATTAATTAGTAATTTTAAACTATTTATAATTAAGAGATTAAGATAGCAGAGTAACACAATATATCATAATTTTATATTTATTATATGAGCCATTTAAAATATCTAGATTTGTTTATAAATTCGGGTTATATGTTATTCAGTTTAATGAGTTCTAGTTATAAGAATTTTCTAAAATTAAGATAGAACATTCTAAATAAAAGATTTAGTTATTCATATATTTATAATTAAGTTAATTTGCACTGACTTAATGATTGAGATTGCTTATTGGAACTACATATGTTATATGAAATAAATATAAACATAAACATCTAGGGTGTGTTTTTTATACGTTTACTGTGAATTTATCATAATTCTTCTTGTGTTTTCTTATAGAATTTACCAATGTCTATGAATCTTCTGATAATCGTCATTCAGGAAGGCTAAAGCATTTTCATCCATAAAGTTTGTATTTTAAAAATAGTATGAAGTCTTGAAATATTCAACAAATTTGCAATTAATAAAATAAGATTACAAACCAGTTTGCTTTTAATAAAAAACCAAAAAGCTCGCAGAAAAGAAATAAGTAAGAAACAATTACAAATCTTCTTATTTTACACCACTTCCATACATGAGATTGTAGACTTTGTTTTGGTTTAGACTTTAGAGTATTAAAATTTGGCAATAAAGGTAATGTCTTATTTTTTTAAGTGAAGAAAATGATGATAAATTTTAATTTGTAATAAAAAAAGTTATGGTAACTAAAGCTGACAATTTGAGACGAGCTCAGGTTATCATGTTCGTTTATGTTACGTGTCAGCCCATTTTTAACCATTTATTTTTGTGTCGTGTTTCGGATTGACGCATTTCGACCAAATGTAGTTGATGAATATTTTTACGGTTTTCCACTACTCGAATTCCTTTTTTGTTTCAATACAAACTTCAAATATATAGTATTTTGTTTTGATCCAAACTTTAGAATTCATGTTAGTTTAAAATTCGAACTTTAAGGTTGGTATTCATTCTAATTTGATTCGAATTCCGATTTTATTTTTTGATTTTATAATAAGCAATTCTAATGATTTGAGCTTAAACATTTACTATCATTTCTAATTTAAAAGAAAGAATGACTATAGCATTTCCAAAATTGTAATAAGCATTTCCAATATACTATAGTTGTAAACATTTTCTATAATAATTTCTCATTTAAAAAGATGATTGTAACTTATTGTAGTGATGTAACCATTTTCGCAAAACTTAGAGAATAAGGTATTACTTAAATTTAAGAGTTTGAGATTTTTACAGAAAAATGTATTATATAATAGTATAGATAGGTTAAAAATATCTTAGAGAGTCCATAAACTCCAACTCTAAACATGGTTACGAGTCCTATAAGAGTTGCCAAAGCCACGCTCATTTACTAGTGAAAAAAGTGTTTCCTCTTAGAACCTCGTATACGCAGTCTCGCCTCAATCTCCCAAAATGCTTAATCCATCGCCACGCCTTGCCTGTCACCTCTAAGAGGCTAAGCCGCTAAGGTGCGCTTTTTAAAACATTGAAATTTGTGTTATTTAAACTATTCTATAGTTTTAGAATAATAGTCTTGAATGTAATTAAGCAGATTTTTATCCCAATTTGTATGCTTCTTTTTTAGCTAATATATTATTTTACCTGTTTCTACTAACCAGTTAATTCACAAGTAAGAACGTGTATTTTGCTACCTCTTCAATTGATCATATTTGTTTTTCTCTTTTTGTAAGAACATGTTTGTTAATTTCATTTTAAGATATGTTGAAGAAAGAAAAAGAAGAGGCAATATAACTTCTAAAACTCCTTAAATCCCACCACTTCTAAGCCTTCTTAAATTCTTTCCACCACTAACATGAAAAAAATGCACTAAAATCAATTTAAAAAAACATCAAACAAGTTGATCTTTCATTATAAGATTTCACATTAATTTAACATAATCGATAAAGACGTACAATTTCAAGAACATTATTCGACAAGTAACACAAGAAATCACAAAAAATATATTAGGGGTGGTGGGAGTGGGTATCTTTCTACCCATTTATCACATTTGTCACATTAGCATATCATCATCTCTTTATATCTTTTTCATCTTTTTATCCTACTATCCCGCTAAGAATTTTCTATTTTATAAAAATACACTCAGATTTCAATGCACCTTTCATTGGCATGAAGTGCCGGTAGACTAGAGAGTTGGCATCTTGAACCAATGTTTAAAAACCCAGGTTTTTAGTTGACCCAGTCTTCTCACCGGGCCACGGGACGGTTCAACCGGCGGCTCAACCCGATTTTCAGATTTTTAAAATTTTAAAATATATATGCATATGTGTGTGTGTGTGTATATATATATATGTATGTATATAAACTTAAAAATAATTACTATTCTGTTAAGAAATTAAATAATCTATCAAGCATAAAACAAAAATTCTATTAAGAGGGTTATGTGAATTCAATGGAGGTTTCTGCTCAAAGGACAATCGCATGTCGGAGATGAACTGTCGTCTCACGCTGGTCGGAGATGACAGAGGACAAGAGCCGCTGTTGACTGTCGAGAGGGGTTCACAACTCGTTTTTAGGGTTTCTGTCGAGTGAGGGTTTCAAAGTGTCGACTGTCGAAGTGACTAAATCACTGAACTTTTATGTTTTAAAAAATATTAA
>JAUEJL010110122.1:0-12583 GCA_032274825.1 Drosophyllum lusitanicum | reverse complement strand
GTAGAGAGGGTAGGAGAGAGAAAATGTTTGGGTTGATTGGGGAAATGTGCTACTTGGTTTTTGGGTTAGTTTGGATTGGGAATAAAAAAGTAAAAAAAGCTGATGTGGCATTTCGGTTGATTTGGGAAGGGGAAGGGTGCTACTCTTGGCCTAAGAAAAACAGCCTTAAGAATCTTTTGGACCTAAGTCAGTTCCATCACTTCAATTGCTTCTACATAACTCTAGTGAAATTATTAGAATTTAAAGGGTACATCTCGCAAAGAAAAGTGCTGTGATTTTGATAGGATGGCAGAAGGACTATACTTTACAAAATAATTACGTAAGGCATGTCTTTCATTCGGTGAATTCATATTATTGCTAGTAAACTCTTCATAGTTATTTCCTTTTCTTCCACCTCATACTCTGCTTTCCTTTTGATTTTGAAGGGTAAACATTAGTAAATTGTGTTACTTATTGACCTTATTCAAGCAATACTTTCTTTAACTATGCCCCTGAAGTGTGGAATGGGAGATTTTGGGGTCTAATCATGTTTAACTTTCTATTAACCTTTTCGGTTTAATTACCTGTACTTATATATATCCTCTGGTTAACCTAACTTACACACACACACACACACACACACACACACACACACATTTCTGTAAGTAGTCAGACGAATTTTATATGATGTAGCTGATTGTACCTTAATTAAGGATAATATCATATTTATCTTGTTATTCACTTATTGATTATGGGGAACATTCTCACTGATGTATTCATAGCCGGAAGATGCAGAAGTCACTACTGAAGAAGATGATTCAATCGAGAGCGATGGCACTGTATTAGAAGAATCTCCCGCATCCATTTTAGCATCACTGCAGTCATACAAAGAGGCCTTGGCAGATAATAACGAGTCAAAGTTATCTGAAATAGAAACTTATTTGAAGTCAATTGAAGATGAAAAATTAGCTTTAGAAATGAAACTGGCGACACTGTCCGACGAACTCTCTAATGCAAAAGATCGTGTTCTTAGAATAAGTGCAGACTTTGACAATTTCCGGAAGAGGACAGAACGAGAACGTATTTCATTGGTAGCAAATGCACAAGGTGAAGTTGTTGAAAATCTTTTGCCTGTTTTGGATAACTTTGAGCGGGCTAAAGCTTCTATAAAAGTGGAGACGGAGAAAGAGGAGAAAATCAACGGCAGCTACCAGAGCATATACAAGCAATTTGTGGAGGTCCTTGGTGCTCTTGGTGTTGTTCCTGTGGAGACAACCGGACAACCTTTCGATCCGCTGGTAATTTCCCTTATGGATTCCACAACTGTTTTTAACAATTTATATCATATACAACTAACATTATACTAAATCATATATATGATGAAAGGAAAAAATCTATTTTAAAACTCAACTCTCCTTTTTCATTTAAAAAAAACTAACCTTTTACCTATTGCATTTCGTGTTTGGCTCTTCATAGTGATTCGCCTACTTGATCATTGGCTGCAGGCAAATTTCAGAGTTGGCTCGAAATTCAGTCGAGTACTTGATGATCTTTTTCAAAGGCTAGACAAACTTTGTTCAGGTTTTATCAAGACCTAAATCCATTTTTGTAGCTCAAACCCAAGTCTTGATTGATTCGAGCTGACTCACATACACGTTTGTTTAAAGTTCCACTTATGATGGAACAAACTGTTCATCATTTCTTTAATTAATTTTGGTATGTTACTTATTGTTGTCCAAAGAGGGGTTCGAGTTTATTGAAAACCCAAGTACTTTGTGAAATAAATATCCTATTTATTATTGGCTATACATGTCTTGTTCATAAAATAGTTGTCCTTTTATCTGTCTTGACAAAGTATTACAGCAGTTTTAACATTTGGCTTTTTCCATGGTAAAAGCTGCATGAAGCCATTATGCGCGAAGAGTCGACTGAATTCGAGGAAGGTGTGGTGATTCAAGAATTTCGCAAGGGGTTCAGAATTGGTGATAGACTGTTACGTCCATCAATGGTCAAAGTTTCGTCTGGTCCTGGACCTGAAAAAACTGAACCAGCGAGCCCATCAGGACCAGAGTCGTCAGAAGAACCAGAGGATGTGACCCAGGACCAGTCAGAACCATCTCCAGCCCAGGGTGAATGATACAGTTTTAAAAGTTCAGTTAGTGAACTCATTATTTACCTGGCAGGAGGGGTGTGTCATGCCTTTGCCTCCTGTAGTTAGGGATTGAAATCATTGGGAGATGTTAATTGTTCTTCTTTTGTTATATGTTTGTCAGTTTTGCTTATTTATTTTTAGTTTGAACTGATGTATTCTTACATGTTGTAGCGCATACATGTACTTGAAAGGCAGGTTTCATATACAAGAGATCTGCATTATAATGTCTTAAGACTTTGTAAAATTATACAAACAGGTGAAAGCACAACCCGCGGTGCATTAATCTTTCAACTATATGACTTTACACTCACAACTTGGACACTCCAATGGTCCAAAAACCCCAAACCGCCATAACTTTAATCAAGCAGGCAGGCTTTACATTCAAACAAAAATGAAGACAAGCTCAAAGAAACTCAAACCAACCCCTTAACACTCAAATGAACAAAAACAATCATCACGAAAGAAAAAAAATTCGTAGTTACAGAACCCAGCTGTAGAAAACCTGAACAAAAAGTACCCAAAATCAATATAGAGTGCTTACTACATAATCTCCAATCCTGAAACCATGTATAAGTTTCTGCTTCCTTTGTCATTCTTTGTCTGTATTGCTTGTGCTTAATGCATTTTCTGTTCCATGGTTAACTGTGGTAGCACTAGTAAAACTTGACCCTAAGTCGGTCTCTTGGGGCAAAACCACATCACTGGTCAAGTTTGTCTTGAATGCTTCAGCTTCAGAAGGACCTTCTACTTCGGTGATGCCGTTGTCCTCTTCGTTCTGAGTCCCTGTCACTTCTGCATCCATTTTAGTTTCTGTTTCACATGGATCTATGGAGTAAGGAGCCTCGTCACCAGAAAGGTTTGTTTCAAGATCTTGATCTAAGGCCTGTTGAACCCGTTTCATCTCATTCAAAGTAGATTCTACATGCTTGGAGTAAAAATTTTCATCTACTGAATAGAAAGTTTCAAGACGATGTTCCACAGCCTGAGAGTCCTGTCTTGTCTCACTCAAAGTAGATTCTAAGTCCATGGAGTAGGAATCTTCACCTACAACATGGATAGTTTCAAGATCATGCTTTGACGCAAGTGGGTCCTGTTTCATCTCATTCAAAGTTGATCCTAAGTCCTTGGAATAAGAATCATCTCCAGGCTTGGTTTCAAGATCATGGGCGTCTTGTTCCATGTCATCCAAAGTTGATTGTAAATCCTTAGAGTAAGGATCTTCTTCATCTCCAGAATGCTTAGTTTCAAGATCATGCTCCAAGGAATGTGGGCCCTGTTTCATCTCATCTAATGCTGATCGTAAATCCTTGGAGCCAGAATCTTCATCTTCAGAATATTTAGTTTCAATATCATGCTCCTTTTTCATCTCTCTGAAAGTTGATCCTAAATCCTTGGAGTCAGAATTTTCATCTAGAGAATAGCTGGTTTCAAGATGACGCTCCTGTTTCATCTCGCTGAAAGTTGATCCTAAATTCTTGGAGTCAGAATTTTCATCTAGAGAATGGCTAGTTCCAAGATCATGCTCCAAGACATATGGGTCGTGTTTCATCACATTCGAAACCGCTCCTAAACCAATGGAGTAAGAATCGTCTGCAAGTTGCTTAGTCTCAAGATCATCTTCCAAGGAATGTGCACCCTCTTTCATCTCATTCAAAGATGATCCCAAGTCATTGACACTGAAATCACCAACAGCATCCAGTTCCAATAGTAAATTCTCATCGATCTCTTTAATCTCATTGGCAACATCAATGTTATTGGGTACGTTGTTGCTTTCGATACTAGTAGTGTCACTTGCATATGCTGGACTTCCTGGTGCTTTCGTTTCAATTTCAGCAACTTCAACCGCATCAGGTTCAGCGGTTGCGACAAAGTTGATGTTTAATAAAACGTTTTCCAGCTCTTGGATTTGCAAATTGTCTGTGTGGTTTCTACTGCTTTGTACCTAAAAGAAAAGTTAAACATCGTTGTAATATTTATCTCATAAAACAACCTGCAGGTAAGGAAAAAAAAGATGGAAATAATTGAAAATGGAAGGATTCAAAAGTTTAAAAAGACCTTGGTGTTACAATCTTACCTGCAGTATTTCAGGGTTCTCTTCTGGTGGTTTGTTCACAGATGTATATAACAAGGGGAACTCATGTTGTGGATGTGATACATCTTCTCCTTCTGGTATGAGGTGGTGATGTGTCTCTCCATGAACTACTTCAGCGAATTCTGCTTCATCATTTGATGAGGGGACTTCACCTTGCTCAATCTCACAATGCTGTCAATTAGAAAGATTAAGTGGAAGTATTTTCAATAACCATGTTTTTATCATGTTCATATTTTTACCAACTTAATATTCTGGAGTTGAAGCTGAAATCTTTTTACTAGTCTTGTTATTATGTGGATACAATTCTAAATACATGTATGTTACATTGTCACAATTCTAATATACTAAATTACAGTTCCTATTGTCTAGCACGGTCAACACAACTGCTACCAAGTAAAGATTGTTGCGATAGTGGTTCAACAAGCCACTTGCACTTGTATGTAAACCATGAAGATCTAATTAAGTGAAAGTGCGAAACCAAATTTAACTTTGACAACAGTTAAGAAGAGAAGGTCTAATGTACTTGCAGAGAGAGTGGTCTTAATTCAGAGAACTTGAAGAACTGCAAATTGAGTGGACCATATATATAGGTAGCTTGTTACTTATATAATCTTGCTTTCCATATCATCTTAGCCACCTGACTAGTGAGTAGTGACTACTTTAGAATAGCGATTATGTAATAAGCTAAATTACCTACAGTTGTGACTTGTGCATACAACAGTACACGTGAAGTCCCTATAGAGGTACATAACATAACCACATAAAGCACTATAATGTTCCAAGTAAAATGAACATCTTGCATACCCAACTTGCCAAGAGTGCTGCTAATAGTGATAAGATTAGACAATACTTGTAGGCAATATAGAGTTCGGCAAAAATAAGAGGTTGCAGATGGGCATGAGGTCAGCTAACGGGTTTAAATGGGTTAGGGTAGAAGCATGTCATATTTAGTACGGGTCAAACAGGCCTGCTTGGACATGAAAACAGCATTTGTCCATTTTTTATAAGTAAATAGTCAAATAATTAATTAATTATTATTACAAAACGTCCAATACATTGTCCATTTTTTATAAGTAAATAATCATATAATTATGATTACAAAATGTCCAATACATTGTCCATTTTTTATAAGTAAATAATCAAATAATTATGCTTACAAAATGCCCAATACATATGATTACAATAATAATTTAGATGATTGAATAGAACGATTTAGGAAATTGCATGCATTAAAAGCAGACTTTGGGGAACTTTTAACCCGTTTCACCCATTCCCCTCTTAGCTAATTTTTTCTATTTGACCCATAGATAGAATAACTAACTCAGCCCGTTTACAATTAAATGGGTCAAACACCTTATCTTTTTATGTTACCTGCAGTTGTTCAGGATCCTCCACCAATTGTTTATCCACCGATTTGCCCAACAAAGACTCCTCTAATTGAGATATACCTTCTTCCTGATGAATGCCTTGAAGGGCTTTTGCTTGAGAATCTAATGAGGGAGCTTGGACCTGTTCCAGCTGATTAAATGCATCCATATTCGATATAACATTCTCAGTCTCTAAATCGGACCAAATACTGTTTGGTATGGATGTTGAAATGCTATCACCAGCCAATAGACGTTCTTCATTATCTGGTACATTCACAAGTTGATTTTGAGCATCCCTGGTTTCAGAACTAGAATGCTGCTCGACGTCTGCAACACAACTTGAAGACTGATGTTGGTCCTCAGTGTGGCGAAAGCCTTCATCTCTACGCAGATGATCTTCCCCGACAGATATGTGTGCTTGCAGATCATTAGAAATTGATGAAGATGAGAGGTTCCTTGTAACAACAGCTCGAGGACTTGAATCATATACAGGTTCCTTTGGTTGACTCTCTTCCAACAATAAACTCGTGATCTTGATGTCAGACCTTTCTATTGAGTTGCCACGATCCACAAAATAATAATTTGTTTCAGAAACCGATGTCGCCACCTCATCACCTTCTTTCTCAGTATATATTTGGTCACTCGCTTCAAACGATGATGACAAACTTGACCCACAGCTATGTAATTCTTCATCACCCAAATTTAAGTGAACCTCAATTGCATTCTCGGTTTTTGGTTGATTCGTCACACCCCCAACACTTAAATCAGCTTCATCAAGTCCTTCATTTCCATTTAAAACTTGAACATTGATATCATCTTCAAGAGATTCGCTTCCATGACTAGCATGATCAGATACATGCCGACTTGGATCCAAAGGATGCTCACTTCCAGAAATTATCTCTGGGTGCTCTATTGTATCAGAATCATGTTCATGATCTTTTTCAGAAACCAATTCTGCTTGTAGAGAATGTTCATCATTATCTGTACAATCCTTATTTTCAAGATCACTAGCTGAAGAAACCGAATCTGTATCAGGTACAGAGCTCACCTTGGAGTCACTAACTTCACTTGACTGTCTTTGAAAGTTAGAAAAGCTCGTGTCATCAGAAGCAACTTGTTCAGGTAAAAAGTATGGTCTTCCATGATTAGATACATGCTTGTTCTCAGGAATTAACTCGGGATACTCTCTTGTTTCAGAAGCATGTTCATGATCTTTTTCAGAAATTAATTCTGCTTCAAGGGATTGTCCATTATTTTCAATATGATCCTTAGTTTCAATATCACTAGCAGAAGAAACAGACTCTGTATCAGGTACAGAGCTCGCCTTGGAGTCACTAAGTCCACTAAATTGTCTTTGAAATGTAGAAAAGCTTCGTTCAGGAACAAAGTAGGGTCTTAGCTTAGTTTCTTGCCTCTCGTTTCTAGAAGCCCCAAAAATTGAGGGACCCACATTGAAACTTTCATGCCTTCGTAAGAATGGCTCCTTCGTTTGAGACACTGCAAATTCTTGTTGGAAAGTGTCTCCCACGAGATCAGGTTTCTCTTCACTTGAGTCATATGGAAGATCAAACGGGTTCCTTCTTTGCAATAGAACAGATGGAGCAGACCCGGGAATGTTATCATTGAAATCATAATCGAAAGGATTGTTTCTTGAAGTTGATATAGGAGGAATATTCCATGGAAGATCAGCACTCTCTAAATCTATCAAATTCTTTTCAGCTTGCATTCTCATGGTTTTTCGTGCCCTTCGTCTGGCAATAAGATTCTCCAGACGTCGGTTTCTTTCCATTTCTGATGTTCCCAAGTTCATGAGATTCTTTTGATCATCTTCTGTCCACGTAATAACTGATTGGGCCTCGTAATCTTTGTCAATGTGCTTTAATTCTTTATCTTCAGTTTCATCAACCCCAACTTGTAAATTTTCATGGTTTTCAACCCCACTATCATCGTTAGACTCACTACTGGTATCGCTTGATTCAAGTGAATGTTCTGAAACCGCTTCGGTGCCATCACGTGACATGTGAGGCGGTTCATGAGTTTCATGTTCTTCAGAAAGAAGCGGATGAAGCTCATCCAGCATTGGAATGATATCAGCCATTGATGCATCTGGTGAAGAACTTTCTGCGAGATCAGATCCTGAATCTCCCGACTCTGATCCTTCATCCTCGTCGTCATCATCATCATTGTCATCATCATCGTCCCCTTCCACACGTTTCCACAATAAACCAGCATTAGAATTCAATGGATCAGCTGAACCCTCCCACAACTTATCATCACTTTCCAACACGATATGTTCATCCTCCGACTGCTGAAGTGGAGAGTAATGACTTCCCAAAACTACCTTCTCTTCATCCATATCATTCTTTACTTCCTCATGTCGCAACACACCATCATCAACCAAATTAGCAACTGTATCAGCTTCTACACAAGAATTATCATCATTAGTTTTAGTTTTCTCCTCAAATGACCTGTCTGAAATCTCAATTCTACTCCCATTAATTCCCTCAGAAGCAAAACTCCCATCTTTGCCAACAACTTCCGTATGACTCATAACCTTACTTTCCAATTTTCGAATCTCATCTCGTCCAGATTCAGGTTCCTTTTCGATTTCAGGTATGTTCGGCTGACCAAAACTTAATAGAGTTCCAAGCAAAACCGCAGTGGAAACAATAACAGGAGAAGCAGATACCAGAAGCGAAAAAAACAAAGGAAATAATCGGTGGATCGAGTAGAAAATTATAATCATACAAACAAGAAACGGATGCCTAACAACTGATCTGTAACAAACTATGATCGAACTGCTAACATACTTCCTGAACAAGTCAGCCCCCATTTCAACTTTATATGAACTGCAACAAAAAAAACATAAAAACAAATTAGCATAACAGATGAATCGGTAGAATTGAAGAAGAAAAACAAATGATGATCAAACAGTGGTACCTTACAAGTGAAAAACGAAGTTGAGAAGACGATTGGAATGATGGGGGATCTAGAAAAAGCAAAATCGTGTGTAATATTAGGAAATTAAGTAACTGAAAAGAGGAGGAGGAGGAGGAAGAAGAAGCTGTGTGGAGAGGCTCGGGATTTAGTTCTCCTTTTTGGGAACTCACTCACAGATAGGCTGGCTGGGAATATGATAATGATATGATGTTGGTGTTGAATTGGAAAGGTCATGGAGTTGCGTGGGGCGGTGCCGGTAAAGACGACTGTTGAAAGAACACTTTCCCAAACACCATCACCACTTCCTATTAATATTTCCATCCACCCTAAACTCTTTTGCTTTTAAAAGTTGGTAGTAACGGGTGTTTTTAATTTTAAAAAAATTAATAAAAGAAAATAATATGTGTAGTTAACCATATCTACTTTAACATTGTGTTCTCGAGTTGTTTTTTAAAAAGAGAAGGAAGGAAATGAAAAAAAACAATCAAGGGTGTGTGTCCTTGAGTTTTTTTAAGAAGGGAAAGGAGAAACTATTTATTTAAAATCTTATCCTATCAAATGTGAGATGATTTGGAAGGAAAGGGTTTCTCCTTCCTTTCCTTTCTTTTCCTTCAAACTCAAGAACACAACTTAATCTTTTCTTTCCCTTTTCTTTCACTCCCTTTACTTTCTTTCCCTCCCTTTTCCTTCCTTAAAAAACTCAAGAACGAAGCGTAAAAGTAGTTACACTAACATATCATTTAAATCATTAAAATATTCAAATGACCGAAATGATATCCACAACCAACACATCTTTTATGTATTAACAATAATGGGCCTCTAAAGTCATTGGATTCTTGATGATTGCCCTACCGACCCAAGACCCCAAAAAAATCACTTTGCAAATTAACGAGGTTGAGTTTTTTTTATAGGTGATAATTTATATAAAATAACTTTTTATCGTACATAATAAAAAGTTGTCTCTTGGACAATTATACCCATAAATTTGTGGATGAGATTAATATATAGGGGTTGGTAGAAACAAAAAGGTCTTAATTGTTGTACATGATAAAAAGTTATTGTACATAAATCATCACCCTTTTTTATTGCAACTATGGAAATTTGGTCCAATTTGATGTAAATGAGGTTCTAGTTGCTTGTAATATATCATTTTACTATTTCTTCCTACTTCATATTCCTACTTACCAAAAGATAACATGTGGAATCGACTAATTTTCTTTTCTCACAACCTCTATTAATTTTGACACTTGTATTGATCTTGTAAGTAGGAGGATAAATAAGAGTAAATAGTAGGAGAATATATAAGTATATCACCTCTCTTGATTATGTATTTGCATCCATTTTTAAAGGGATTATGTCACCGAATATAAACAAAATCAATATTAGTATATTTTGACATTAATAAATTTCCAAAAACTTCTTTAATAATTCATCCTTAATTTTGATAATCATATCGCGCTTAGCGACGGTGTAAAAATATTATTCAGATCATTTGTTTTAGTTATAAGTTGAGAAAGATATTGTGTTTTGGAATTGATATTCAACTTTTACGATATGTAAACTTCAATAAATGTTTGGTATTGCAAATTGGAAATGTGATTATGTGTTTGTTTTGCCTACAAATGGGATTTGAGAAGCAAGTCCATACTCATGTCGTTTAAAAACATCATTTTTAAACGTGTGTCAATATCAAGTTTCCCTAGATTAGGAGTTTTCATAGATGGATAACAGAAATATCGGTTTGTAATTTTTTAAACCTAATACTAAACCAAAAAACTGGTTAACCTAAAATATGTTAACCTTTATTCTTTATTGACTAACTAATATTATGATACTACAAAAAAACTAAGCATGAAGATGTGACTAGAGTTAAGTTAAAGGGTATAGTATTTAAAAGTATATTGAAGTTGTCACTCTTTGCTATTGTGTATATTTATCTTTCAAAACTACCGTTTAATGTATTCAACTTTATAAAACTAACATTTAATGTATTCAGCTTTATAAAACTAACATTTGATATACTCATTTACCTCCTATACCCTTAACAGGTTGCACATGTATTCATTTTTATTTTTCTAATTAGTTTCTTAAACCACACCAGCTTTTAATTTCCATGTCATCAGTCAATTTTCACTATCAATATTTCTTTATGAACATATGAATGCATTCTTTCATATGGAAGAACGTTCAAATGGATAGTAGTAGAAGAAGCAAAGACCCATGAAGAAGAAGCAAGAATCCAACAAAGTTATGAACCCTAAGATCTGGAAACCAATTAAGAACCATCAAGAACATTCATATGGACAGGTCTAGAAACCAAGAACCACTAAGAACCACAACAAAGTTATGAACCCTAAAATCAAAATCGAAACCCATGTTTCCAGATTGTAACACAGAATTGAATAAAAAAGAACCAAAGTCGAACAATAAGACGTGGAAACCCTAAATCAACATACAAACCTTTTAATCTCAGAGAACCCTAAATCGCAGATGATGGAATCGAACAAAACAAAAGGACCCTAATCGAACAAAACTATATATGGGTTTGATGGAATCGCCGTCATAAATCGCAGAAATCGAACAAAACCAAATGTGGGTTTGATGGAATCCTTTGTCGCCTGAGAACCCTAATTTGAAACCAATGAATCGTTGAACAAGGAACAAGGAACAATCGATGGTGGTGGTGGCAGTGTCATGTCGCCGGAGATGAACAAATATCGCAGAGCCGGAGATGAAGAAATATCGATCGATAACCAAAACAGAAGCATACTCACCTTTACATATGTTTCTTACGATGGTGGTGGTGTTCGGCCTTTAATCAGCAGATGATGTTGGTGGTCGACCAAGCAGAACCTCAAATCTGTCTTTTACGAGGACCAAATCAAAACCCTAAACCCAAATCCAAATAAAGTTATGAAACTATATGTTTTTATTATTTATTATTATTATTATTATTAAAAATAAATACTAATCTTTTTTTGAATTTTTTTAATTTGAAAATCCATGTCACATGTCACTAACCTGCCACATCAGCAGATGACCTACTATACCAGGTTGAATGCATTAAATGTTAGTTTTATAAAGTTGAATACATTAAATTGTAATTTTCAAAGATGTGATATACACAATAACAAAAGGTGACAACTTCGATACATTTTTTGATACTAAACCCTAAGTTAAACGAGGTTAGTAGTAGTAAATAATTGATTTATGAATATAATTGACACGTAAACTCTGTGTAATGATTATCTCTACTAAAATATATATAGAAGAGTGTTATCTCTATGATAAACTTTTATGAGATAATAACTATTGTATAGTATTAATTTATCAAGTTAGTATTTTTAATTTCTCGAATTTTTGGTTAACAATCCATTTCTAAACTTGTAAACAGTAACCAAACTGAAAAACCAAATTTATTTTACTTTGATTAACTAAACCGAAAATTTTAATTATTAGGTCCAGTTGACCTAATTTTCGGTAGGGTTTTTCGCTTCGGATTTCGGGTATTTTTTATCACCCCTAACTAAATTAATAGAAATGGAAAAAAAAAAACTTAGACTTCACTATTATATTTTTATTAACAACCAAGATTTTGATTTAATATATAATTTGGGAGCATGAAAAAATGTAACGCCCCAAATTATAAAACTAATCATTTTGATAAAAACTTACAAAATAATTTACATTCTAAAATTTTACATAAGGCGGAAGCGTAGTTATTTCAAAACTATTCATCAAAAATTACACACATAAGAAAGAACTACAAGTTTAACATCAAAAACTTGTTCGGTACAACCGGACGTTCATTTTCTTTTAAAGTTTTAACAATTTCAGTCAAACCAGAGCTTTGCCCTTGCCTTGATTGTGTCCTGCAAAACACATAAAATAATATCTGATAAGCTGCAAGAGTTAGTGAGTAAACTAGACTGCAAATCATATAAACACATGAATATAATCACATTCTGAAAACTGTCAACCACTGGTTCTAGACCCAGGGTAGCAAACTGAGCCACAGTACTGCGCTATTTCTGAGCCCACTACTGCACAAAG
>JAUEJL010110111.1:0-12583 GCA_032274825.1 Drosophyllum lusitanicum | reverse complement strand
ATGCAATTCCATCAAATTCCAATTCATTTCTAGATTCCAATTCCATTGAGAAACAATCTATGAACCAAACACCACCTAAAGAGTACATATTTGGCTCATAAACCACTTGGTAATAGTAGCATAATCCCATGAAACGTAAGAGTCAGATCACCAAAATAGAACCTAAATAAAAAAGCACATATACATGTAAGTCATTCATCTCCGGCAAGATCTCCCCACCGGACATTGTAGTTTGCCGCCAGATAATGAGCTCCGACCGGCCCTCTGCTGCCATAAGGATACAGTTCCGGTGCAATCTTCTTTGACTCGAGTTCTTTCAATAATGGTGTAAATATAGACCAAGCAGCATCAAGTTCATCGCTTCTTATGAACAATCTTCTTTCTCCTTCTATTGCATCCAACAAAAGCCTCTCATATGCATCTGGGATTTCCTTCGGATACCTTCATTGTCGAATTAAATGCAACTTAAAATCATCGAATACTTGGTTTATAGTTCTAATCATATCGAACAAATCTTTTACCTCGTACTGTAAAGCAAATTAAGGTCACTTCGGTCGAGCCTCATCCCGAGACCAGGAATCTTGTTATTGATCTTGAGATAAATGGCTTCATCTGGTTGCACACGAAGCACGAGCTCGTTTGTAGCCTTATCCATATCCATCCCAAAGTTTTTCTTGTATAGGTTACCTGGAACATGTCTGAATTGAACTCTAATCTCTGCCCTGCGGGTTAAACGGGCTCAAGTTAAAACAGGTTCAGGTCAAAGCGGCTATTTTTGAAAAAGGAAACACACACACACATACTGACATACATACCGTCTAGTATTGAGGGCCTTCCCGGCTTTCATAAGAAAAGGAACGCCATCCCACCGGGCATTGTCAATAAAGAGAGCCGCTGCTGCAAAAGTTGGAGTGAGGCTATTGTTGGGGACT
The DNA here is from genome assembly GCA_032274825.1 of Drosophyllum lusitanicum. Taxonomy (NCBI): domain Eukaryota; kingdom Viridiplantae; phylum Streptophyta; class Magnoliopsida; order Caryophyllales; family Drosophyllaceae; genus Drosophyllum; species Drosophyllum lusitanicum. The sequence continues at coordinate 11,651 of JAUEJL010110111.1, read as the reverse complement.
GTGGGGTCCTCTGTGTATCCTAAATACGTCTTTCCGCCTTTGCTATGACCCTTGTATTGACCAATGACTACATCTTCAAGCCTTAGGCGTCTCATTGACCTCAAAACTTTGACCTACACACTTAAACAACCTAATGCATTGCTGATAAACAGAGGCGGCAAAACGAAAGGATTGGGTAACGGGTCAAAAGGGTCAAGTCAGACCGGGTTGTGTCAGAACACTTTTCATACAGCTTTCTATAAATGATATGATTACAAGATATATAGTATTAACAAGACAATCTGGGCGACTTATGACCAATTTTCTTCATAGCCATTTTTTAAAATGTTTTACCCATTTACCATGAGAGATACAACATAATCTAGATGGACCCATTCATAAGTAAGTGAACTGAAATAGCCAGTTTGCCACCTCTACTGCTAAACATTTAAGGAACAATCTTTTCAAGAATTCAATTATACCTTTTCATTTCTAATGTCCTCAGCGTCCAGACTCACGGGTGTTTCCATAGCAAACAATGCTAATATTTGCAGGAGGTGGTTTTGCATTATATCACGGATGATTCCATAGTTGTCGAAGTATCTAACAACAAAGAAAACCATGTAACTAAAGCAACCTCTAAAGCATACACATATAAGCAAAAGAATTATTGGGCTTAACAGTTAACTCACCCTCCTCGTCCTTCTGTACCAAAATCTTCTGAAAATATGAACTGTACGTTTCGAATGTAATTTCTTGACCAAAGCGGTTCAAAAACAAGATTTGAGAAGCGAAGAACTGATAAATTTTCCACAAGCTCCTTGCCCAGATAATGATCGATCCTGAAAACCAAGAAACAGTTAAAAAAGTAGTCTTTCCAACTTCTGGAATCAGTATACAAGGAAAAAGGGCAGGTTTTTTGTTTTGTTTTTGAAAGGCATATTAATTCAAAACTAAAAAGGTACAAACAAAGGCAGCCTCCCCTCAAGTGATTTGCAAGTCGCAAACCACCAAAGAGAGATCCCTGCAAAACAAAGACGGACCATCAAAAGAACAGCGCACTCAAACCACGACCGCTAACATATTTGGGTTAAAACTGGTAATTTGTTGGCTCTGGTCGAAACACTTATGTCTAATTTCCTTTGATTTTATATAAAAAATTTACCATGTCAAATATGATCACAGAAATTATATTATTTCTATAATGATTAAACTTTTGTAAATAAAATGATTTAGGGGGTTTTATGCATTAAAACTGCTAATTCTATAGTTCGGGTCAAAACAAGAGGGTCAGGTTGGGTTTAACCCAAAACACTTCCTCTCTAGTTTATTTGATTTTTTAATAAAAAAGTTACCATGTCAAATATGATTACAAAGCTATATCATTTCAACAAAAATTGGATTATTTTTAATAAAAAGATTTTAGAGGTTTTATGCATTAAAATATAAAACCAGTCATTTTGGTTTGGGTCAAGACAAGTGGGGTCAAGTTGGGTTGACTGAAAACAATTCCTATCTAATTTTATCCGACTTTGTTTTAATATAAAATAATGTCACAATTGATTATAAAAATTGCATTACTTCAATAATGATTTAAGTATTTAACAAAACAATTTAGGAGGTTATATGCACTAAAAATTCGCTCAGACAGTAGCTGACTGTCTATCGACTCGTTCACATGCTTCCCCTTTAAGCCGGATTTTGTATTTTTACCCAATGACCCGTTAGAGATAAAAACATAGTCGAATCTACCTATTTATAACTAAACAAACCGGAATTATCATCTGGACGCATACCTAAATATTTGATCCTCGGCCAAGTACTGCTTCAAGCTTTTTGTTAACTCGCCGGAGGATTCTGAGTCACGCCCAAATGGTTTTTCCACAATAACCCTTGTCCACCCGTCTTTGGAAGAAGCTTTGCCACTAGCACAACGTACCACGTCCACAAAAATATCTGGAGGTATTGACAAATAAAACAACCTATTTGACACTTTCCCACCCTGTAGAAGTTTTTAAGGAATCCCGTATTCCCGTTAATCAAAATCGAACATATTAGACAATAATTTTATATCAAATCATTAAATCAATACAAAAGTAATGAAGAAATCAGACCTCTTTCTGCTTTAGCTTATTGTCCAGCTCAGCAAAATTTTCTTCAGAGTTGTATTGACCCGAATGGTAAAAGCATCTTCCAAGAAACTCTTCCATTTTGTCACCACAGTTCTCTCTGCAAATGCCCATAATATAACAATGTTTGCATTTTAAATGGTATTTTAGATATTTGACAAGAGATTTTAGATATCGTATTTGAAAATATCAAGATAGCAATGTACTTTCAATTCTTTTGACAATCATAACAACCATGAAGTAAATTACATTGCTGTTGGTTGAAAACGTAACCATGTTGCTATAATTAGTAAAAATATCTTTATGATTCATATAAGTTGAAAATATGTTTCTGCCTTTGGTAAATTGGTAAAAGCATAAAAGTAGGTTGTTCTTTTGAGCAGTTAATCCTGTTTAACTAATTGCGGATATGAAACTAAATGTAGATAATGAAATAATTAGGAATAACCTCTTATCAATTCTGCAAGTTAATGTTCTACTAATCGTTTCCCTCAGCTCCTCATCGGTCATTTTGGTTCGTGCATAACCAAATATAGTAAAATTCTTCACAAAAAGTAAAGATATATAAGCTACATCATAATACATATTAATCCAACAATGCATTCTAGTGATCAAATATAAACATAGTAAAATCAAGATAACTAATTATAAAAACCTGAGGTAAATAATCTTCATAAAAAAGAGCAAAAAGGGCCGGAAATATCTTTTTCTTGGCAAGATCGCCTGAAGCACCCACAACAGTCACACTAAGATTGGATTCGGTTTGTTTTAGTAACTCATTTTCTTTAGCTAAAGGCTTCTCAGCTGCACCTACTCGAAAAGCCAGCAGAAAATGATAACAGGAAATCAAGAACAAGCGTCTGAGCGGTTTGATAGATGACAGAACCGATTGATTTATAACTTTGTTTGAATCAACTGTAGAGTCAACAAATCTCAAATTTATAACTAGAAATTTCATATTATTATAATTCCTTGAATAAGTGTTCTTAAAGTTTAATTGCATCTAGCATTGGTGTGCATAAGATTGCCAAAAGGTTTACTTCAATTTAAACAACAAAATTGGGTTCAAAAAAAGGGAAAAGGATGTGTGTCGGTTCTTCCACACTCACAAACACTTAAACGAGTGAAAAATGAAACAACTAGCATACTAAGAGTGTTTGTGAGTGTAGAAGGATAGATGCTCCTATCCCCTGTAAACTAGCAAAGCAATACTGCCCAATGATCAAAGCCTGATGCTACAAAATGTAATTCGACTACTAGGGTATGTTGTGGACTTTTGTGCCATCATGTTCAAATTTCTTGAATTACGCAAATTTGATAACAATAGCCACGAACAACAAAGGGCAAAAGCAGATCAATATCCTAAAGGGACTACAAATAGACATACGCATTTATGATTACTCAAACCAGTTGGAATCGAAGATAAAAAATTCACAAAATTTAAGAACAAACAAGTGAAGAAAAATTAAGAACATACCATTCTGCAAAGAAACCGCATTCAAAGGATACCCATTTGAGGATTTGAGTTCAAACTGGTTTTTGGGATTGATTCTTGAGTGAATCTTGAAAACCCATCTGGAGGGAGATGATTTTCTTGAAAAATTGAAGAATTTTGCTGAAGAAAAGTTTTCTTGAATCAGTGAAGAAGGTGAGAAGGCGGTGGAAGATGAAGAACAGGGGCTGATTTGTCTAGCCATGCAATTGCAAAATTATCCGAAATTGATTCAAACAAGAAGGATGATTATCAGAGTGAAGATATTTAGGAAGCAAGTATGATCGTGTATATACATACACTTGTTTCTGCATAAAAATCATATATTGTTGAATTTTGCTCAATTGAAGGGACCCATTTTCAAAAGTTGTGATCTTGTTTATGAGGCCCGTATTTTTTTTGGTATTTTCTTTTCTTATTGCCCTCTTTTTTCATGCTCTCTCTTCAGTCTTCCCCTTTTAGGAGGGAGGGTTGCCCACTTGCCCTTGCTTCTTTTGTACGTATGGGGTGAATGATTTATATTTTAGAGTTAAGGTTCTTTTACGGCATATTCTCCAGTTAATTTAAGGCCGAAAAAAAAAAGATTGATAAGAATTAAAAGGAAAAACTGTGTTCTTGGGTTTTTTTAAAAAGGAAATGAAATGGTTGGGAGGGACTATTTTATCATTTTTATATTATAAACCATTCCTCTCACTTTTGGGATGATTGGGAGATGTTTATTTATCATTCTCTTTCATTTCCTCCACTTCCCCTCCTTAAATCAACTTAAGAACAGACCGTTAATGTTGTTATTTTAGTTTAACTTTAAAAGAACTATCCATACTATTTTTGAAGTTACAAGACCAAAGTAACATAAATGTCATAGTTAAAAAATCATTGAGACAATTAACTCTACATTTTATAAGCCGGATCTATAAGACTAAAACACATAAAATGTTTTCTTTTGTTTGTAAAAACGAATTATAATAGGTATAAGTTTGAAAGAAAGAAAAATTTTCTTTTTAATAGTAAGGATAAAGTATATACATGCTATTCAATTGTCTAAATTTATTTTTTCTAATACTCAATTTTGGTAAAAGAAAACTTGTCAAAATTTTGTAAAAAACAACTTTGGGCAATGGAACAATATTTATCCTTGAAAAATTAATATTTTATATGACGGTTGCGATTGGGTAGACTTCCGGTCAAAGAGCTTTTAGATAATATCGGTTCGGATCCACATACCATCTTATGTACGAGATATAAAGATAATATAGAATCAATGCAATGTGGGGTGTCAAGATGTTCATCGGCTTTAGATCTAGATGTTCAACTGGTGGAATAAAAGAATGGAAAACATCAATTCGGTAGAGGATCTAGTGAATAACCATAATCCACTTTGGCAAGTTACAATTTTGATATTTCTTTACTTGATAAGGGCTCCCCATCAAAATTAGTTTATCTTTTAACATGACAAGAGGAAGCTATTGGATCGTCTCTTTGAATTCCAGCTAAGAACCTACAGGTGGATCTCAACAAAAGTTCAGGCATCGAAAGATTGAATGGTCGATCTGGCTATCAAATCCTGCTCCATTGAGTTAACTGTATGACTTGTTTTCTTGTACATATGCTCGGTTTTTTCTCTTAGTTAGCTTTTTTTTAATAGCAAAACTTACGCACGCACTAATTTAGTTCTAAATCTAGACCTTTTGTTCATAGCGGGACTTGAACACATGATCATAGGCCATGGGGAACACTTTCTAACACCTTGATACCGTTAGGCTACAAGCCCTTTGGTTCTTAGTTAGCTGGAGGTGCTGTTTTTTGATTTAGTTCTCTGCTTTTATGGTCCCCTGCTTCTATTTTTTCTCTAACAGTTAGCATCGGATCGTCGGTTCTTTTGGTCATTTTCTGTTTCTGAATTTTAGTGGTAGCATTTGCTCCTTGCAAATGTTAGTTTGGAACCTTGTATATCTGGTTTCTTGGTAGTAACGGTATTGTAATTCAAAATATATTTAACTTTACACGTTTTGCTATTATGTGTATCAAACTTTTAATTGTTGATATTGTATCTACTTTAATTACATAAAAAAGAAAAAAATATTATATAAGTTTAACGCATTTAATAGAAATTTTCAAAAGTTCAATACACATAATTAGAAAAAGATATAAAGTTTGATACATTTCGAAAAACTTTACCGAAAAAATATCTATAAATTTATAAGAAGTTGTGAAATCATAGACAAAACTTGGGTATTGTCATTTTATAATTTTCCGAACAATTTGTAAATGAACTAAAAATAGATACCATGTGACCTTTAAAATAATTATAAAAGTCAGAGTGAATTTAATAAAAACTTTGTGATGGTTGAATTGCCATATATGCATACCCTCAAACATTACCCTAAAATAATAAATGTAAAAAAGAGAAGGAGAAGGGTGAGAGAGAGAGATAAGATATGAAGATTTGTTTTTAAAGTTTTGCCTGATTTTGGATGTCAAGTTGAAAAAAGAGTTCTAAGTTTGGAGAGACCTAGAAAAAGTTGGCATTTCTTTACCCTCATTATTTATCAAGAAAATTGGGGACGAGGATAAAAAAAATTGAGTGATAGGTTGCCTAAAGTGTTTGCGAGAGAAGAAAACATGAGAGCTCGAGTATGCGTGAAGGGTCACCGGAGTGAAGAAGGTTGGGTCTGGGACGGAGATTGGATTGATGCCCCAAGGGGTAGATCGGGGGAGGAGTTGGCTGTTGGCTAGCCTGCTAGTCTTTTTGCAGAATTTCAAGCTACAACAAAAAAAAAAGACATTTGGTGATGCCCATTTGGTGAAAGGAGTATTTTAGTTAGAAACCCAAGACAACTTGTGGAGCAACTTACCATAGAAGACAACTAGGTTTGCACTCTAAACAAGTGGTCAAGACTAGTCCCAAGAAAAGTTTGCATTCTTATTTGGCGTGCCTTGCAGGAAATCTACCGGTTAAAACCATCTCGGAAAAAAAGGGTGGAGTCGTACTCGACATTATGTCCATGTTGTGATGATGTTGTTGAAACCTTGGATCACTGCCTTTAGACATGAATCTGTTCGAAAGACATCTGGGACAAACTAGCTGCATGGTGGGGGCTGCCTTGCCCTCCACCATCTTGCAACGAAGACATCATTACCTTCGCTCGGGTTCTAGGTTGGTCTAAATTGTAAAGTTCTTGCAGGGAACTCACTACCAGGATTGCTTTGTATCGTGTTTGGTGTAGGAGAAATGCTTTGTATCTTGTTTGGTGTAGAAGAAACGCAATTATCTTCCGTGGCCATAAAATCTCCAACATCAAGTTCTAAAAACATTGAATAAACATATAACTTCTAAAAACACTGAATAAAGTTTCCAATTCCAAACATTAAGTTCACTTATCATAAACACTGGATTTACGGCATAAATCAAGGTATTCAATATTGTTTACGTCTTTCGTTTAGTAAAAAAAGAATTGCGGAAAGACAGCTCTCACGCTAACGCTTTCCCTTTATCCACACGAGATGGTCCTGAAAATATATAACAAACATGGGTTAAGCATAAAACTGAGTGAATACACTACACTTATATATTATACCAGATATCAAATTCAAGCATAAATGCACATATCATCAAGTAAGACCATCTGAGCCATCTGCACTAGTTGGCATAAAGGCGGGGTGGCGATCTGCTCTAATTCACATTACATAATCACATGTGAACAAAGATCAAAACATAAGATATAAGTTAGTGAAACTCACTTGATTAGCAGCACAATGAAAACACAACAGTCAACAATAACTTTGAAGGTTAGATACGTCTACCAACGAGAACCTACAATTACGGTTCCACTAAATTAAATACTGGACATGGGTTAACTATACATATGACACTAGAAAACCTGGTTCCCAAAACCCTTAAAATCAATCCGTACTTTGAGATTTACTGATTAGGCCACTTTACGATTCCATTATTTTACGATTATTCCATGGTGATCACAGTTTACGATTGTGGTTTGAGATTCCTTCAACACATACACTTTTGCGATTGTCGCGCCCGATTCCAACAACACATACACTTTTGCAATCATGATTTACGATTCTGATAGCACATACACTTTTGCGATTGTGATTTGCGATTCCGACAACACACACTTTTGCGATTTTGATTTACGATTGTAGGGAACTCCTAGTGTTAATCTTTACCAAACATAACGATAAGAGAACTTCTATTCTTTTATTAGTAATCATAAAAAAATATTCTATTACAAATAGGAAACGGGTATTACATGGTTGCTTTCTAATCCTTTTGTTATGTTGCTAGAATTTGAGTTGTTTAGAGGACATTTGGCCCAATTGTTGATGTGTTGGTATTTAGATTTGTTTTTGTCTCCGACTGATTTAACGTGTGGATAGGCTAGTAGCTACCTTTGGTACTTGTTTGTACGTTTTTTTGGACAACAGCAAGAAATATTTCATTAGTAGGCCACATACAAGGTGCTATATGAAAAAACAGAATACATTGACCAAAGCAATAATAGAAAAACATAAGAGAAACAGATACAAAGAAAGCTCATCAAGAGGGCAGCTGCAGCAATTTAGTCGATCTAGTTTCTTTTTAAAACTACACCTTAAATTGATAAAAAAAAAGATACTTATTTGAACTAACTCAGCCCTATTTGGTGACTGAGGATTGCTACTGTGATACACCAACTCTAGCTTGAATTTCCAAACAATCCAGTAAAAAGTGTAGAACATGATGGAGAATTCTTCTAGTCTTTTCCCTTTAAGATCTATCGCCTTTCCCAAATTTATTAAATCATCAAGTGAGGTTATCTAAGCTGCAACACGTGGGAAGTCTACTATGTTGCAATCTCCAAATGAAGACATATAATTTGCTCGGCACTCACTTATCCCTCAGTTTGGAACCCCCTTTGAGTTATTAAGGCTAAGGTAATCTATACCCTTATGAAGTGAAGAAACCATATAGATTGAGTTATTTAGTCCCCAACTGAATTCGGGTCATTTCCATCCTGTAATGCTGCACTACTTTGATGACTAATTTGAACGAGCGCCTTAAGATCCCGATTTAAATTAGCAAGCGGCTTATGAACTTAAATGATTGAGCTCCAAGTATCACTCTTCTTTCACTCTTACGAGTCAACGTATTGCCCCTTCTAAAGCCATGCAAAGCCCTAATGACATCTCTCCATATTGCATCTTGGACTACTCTTAACAAGGAAAAGACTTATTCTTGTAAGTTATAATCATGTTGTTTGTTTTTTAATTAATCCAGAAAATGTGACGTAATAGAATAAGTTATGAGAATGATACCTTTCACATTAAGTCTAATTTTACTATTTTTCTTATTCAGATAGTTCATTTAACACATAAAACAAACAACAATACTACTTATCTCACACAGACACTTTATTCACACAACACTTAATAAAAAGGAAAAACAAACAGGCCATAAGTCTCCACCATCATTTTGCGAGTAATGCTAGGTTAAGGGCCCGAAGATTGCTAATTCACAGGTCTCCAACATCTTTAGGAGCCATAGCATCACTCCATGAAACTAATAAAATTTCTTTTTATTTTTCATAGCTCAAAAAAGTTGCATCTAATACTTTCAAACTTCTTAATAATAGCTATAGGAGCCTTGTATAATGAAAAGAAATAAAGAACACTGATTTACATACCCGAGTCTACCACCGAACGAAAGATTTGGAATTTTCCAAGCTGACATTTTTGATTGAAACTTGTTAAGAAGAGATTGCCAGCAAGAGATCTTTTTAATTGAAACGTGAACAAGATGGCCCAAAATTTTGAAGGGTAAGAAACCCACACTACAATTCATTTGATTAGCAATCTGCAACACCTCCTCTTGACTAATTTTGATCAGATTTGACTTCGCCAAATTTAGCTTCAACCTTGAAGAAAGATAAAAACGTCTTAATATTCTTAAAAGATTGAGGCCACTTAATATCATCCGCGTATTGTAACTTGTAAGTGAGATAGAACCGGGCATCTATTTGGAAGTGTAATACCGTGAAACAACCCCTTGTCAATAGCTTCATGCATGACCACATTTAAACCTTCTACAACTATTGTGAATAAGAATGGGTCCAATGGATCCCCTTGCTGAACACCCATATGCATAAAAAATTTCCACCGAGGATGAGCCATGAATCAGAACCGAGACTTTAGAAGAAGCTAGGCACCTTTTATCCTTGCCCTTTATCTCTCCTCAAAATTCATTTGTCTCATCACAAAGTCGAGGTATCCCCAACTTATTGAGTCAAACACTTTCTCGAAATCCACATCGAAAAGTAAAGTTCCTTTTCGATCTTTTGACCCAAGTAACACGTTCATTGATAATAAGTGGCCCATCTAATATACTTAAATACTATTATGTTTTTCTTGTTTTATATTTACTTTAATTAATGTGTTTGCTTTCTAAGTTTTGCCAATTTGGGTGTTGTGAAATTCACATATAGGGGAAGCCCACTTCACCCCGGGTACTAAAAACCATTTGACCGGTCCTACATAAACTCTTTTCGAAATAGAATAGAGGATGGAACCAAAACTACCTTTTGGATGGATAGATGGGTAGGAAACTACCCTTTAAAAAACAAGTTTTCAAGATTGTTGAACTTGGAGTTAGCAAAAACTCACCGGTAAGAAACAAGGAAGGTTCGTTGTTGGAGTTTGGAGGTGGGATCAGTCGTGGAGAAGAAACCCAAGGGCCCATGAAGAGGGGTAATGGCACGAGTACTTGACGCTTAATTGTGAGTTGTGACAGATAAGAAACAGAAAGGACGGATGGAGATGGTGAAAGTCCTATAGAACTTGATTACAGATGAGTTATAACAATAATACTTGTAGAAAGATGAAGATCTTGAAGAAGACAAGTATGAACACTTGCAATTATGAATAAGGAGTTGTTGAGTTTCTTGATGACTGATACAAGCAAGCACCCACGACTTACAGCAGAGAGAGTATTGCTGAATAATTATGTGTATTCAGTATTGTACAATTACAAGAGTTACCTTGCAATCTTGGATTGCAAGGTATATATATATATAGACAAGAGCCTCATGGGCTTAAAAGGCCTTATGAGCCCATTGCTTCTAAACTATACTAGACATAAGAATTACATTTAAAGTGGGCCAAGTCCAATACAAGATATCTAGTCTAGTAAGCTTACAAAAGTACACAAGCCCTACAAATAAAGATCTAACAGATGGTAGCTAGAAGATGATGGTGACCAAACTAAGTGGTGTAAACTTTTACCACCAAAATTTACGATCTTCATTTGGCAGCTGTCATTAGGAAGATCAGTTGTACGAAAGGTGCAAGATGACATGGGAATCGACCTTTGTTACTGCAATCAAAGAACAAACATTTATTTAAATGCTTTGATGATACAATTTTAATAATCGGATTTAATATTAAATATCTTATTAAAATCCAAGTTAATATGAAAGTAATAAATTTGACAAAATAAATCATTAAATATAAATTTGCATTGATTACATAATGAAATATTACGAGATGAATAAAAAAGAATCAGGTATGCAAAATTTACAAACGCTAAACATATACAATACCCAATTAGTTAAAAACGATTTTTGAACAAACACGATTATATATATATATATATAGAAACTGATTTTTAACAAAAACATTTTCATATTTTATAAAACATTTCCACATGCTCAAAAGATATAATTATTTTGGAAACGAGTTGTTATAAAATAAATTGCCACGAACAAAAATGAAATATATTTTAGTTGACAAATTTTATACAGATGAAAATACAGATAAAGTTGTAACATCCTCAAAATGGGCCTAAACGTTTGCGAACGTGATACGTCGATTATTTAATTAAATTAAATAAAAAATATATATATATATTTTGGAAAATGTTATAAAGTATGAAAATAATAAATAAATGGATTATTAAAATATTAATAAAAATAGATAAAGATAATAAAATATCGAACGGTTTCAAACGAGGATTCCGAAAATATCCTCGTTAGTTGAAACGGGTAAACGAGAGACGAGTT
>JAUEJL010110100.1:0-12584 GCA_032274825.1 Drosophyllum lusitanicum | reverse complement strand
TTTTCACCCGGGATGTAATTGATATTATACAGTGTTTCAATTATCGTAGACTTTTAATCGTATGATTTGGTATTGGCTAAAAAAAATAAAAAAATTTGGGACGTTACAGTACATCCCGTTCAAAATTAAGAAAACCCACATCCATTCTTGTTCCTCTCTTTGACGACCACACGATTAACCACCGTTGGCCACACAATTAGCCATTGTCAACTGCACAGTCAGCCACCACCATCCGCCCAACCTCCAACTACATTCACAAAATATCCGTAACACCACCTTTTCAGTTTTTAACTTAAAACATAATTTCACTAGTTACCGTCAAAAGATTATACTAGTTCAAATATATACATGTGCTAATACGGTTACAAAAGATGCGTTAAAAGTTTTCTTTCCAAACACTCGGAGCTATCCAACTAATCACGGAGCTGGAGCCTTACCCTTGCTGGAACCTGAGCCACCTGCAACAACATAAGCTTTCGCTTAGTGAGCATACTAGTTGAACACAAATAAACATATAACAGGAGTAAAGTCTCCATAGGATCTCTCATATCCAAGCTATAACACCTGCAAAATTGTTCAAACTATCACTGTTCTGGAGTATAGCTACACCACCTGCGTAGCCATACCCCTAACACTCTTCTGGTGTACAGCTACACCACTTGTGTAGCTATACACCTTGTCACTATTCTAGTATACAGCTACACCACTTGCGTAACTATATACTCTATGACTGCTCTTGTGCATAACTATACCACCTGCATAGCTATACACCACTTTTGTACAATGTATATGCATCATAAATATATCAAATAACAAGGATATCATATAATATATAAATCATGGATACTTACATGTTTTTCATACAAGAGAACTAGTAAACTCGGCTTGTGACTGAGTAGTGTACTAAACAAGTAACGTGTTCCGTTAAGTATCCATGCACCTTTCTACACCGGTGAATTTAACTAGGCATTAAAAACTGTACAAACTGCTTTGAAAACTGTACAGTGCATGGGCACGCCTGTGCCTCCACACAGGCACGACTGTGCCTTAATAGGTACGGTTATGCTTAACTCAGACATGGGCGTACCTTATCCTTAAGACACGCCCGTGTCTTAGCCAGGTACGCCCATGCCTCAACCCTCAAAGTACGACGGTACCTCAAGAACTAGGGTTTGCCACTGGGCGATAGGCACGCCCGTACCACCATAGGCACTCTCATGCCTCCCTCTGCATCAGCAACTGACAGTCGACCAGCTGACTGTTTTTGCCATTTTTCATCAAAATCTCTATACTTTCGAATAAACACAGTAAAGGGGTGTTTTCCTACACCCCAAATAGCTATAACAACAACAAACACAATCAAAATCATTGATTCATCCATTGAATCTTTGTTTGACCCATTAGAACTTCAAAACAAAAAACCAATCTTACCTTAAGCTAATATAGATTGAGATGGTGATTAAAAGACACTAATTATGCTGTAAAATATTGCTCCCAAGCTGTCCAAAAATCTCGGCTGTGATTTCTTGAGGTGTATGTATGCATATGTGTTGCCTCATGTTCAAGTAAGGTAACATATATATCTATAAGTATCTTTTATTAACAAAACAACCCCTGAACTTATTTCACTTTCGTTTTGACAGTTTTAGCCCCTCTAGTTTTATAAACACCTCTAATTTCATAAGGGTATCTCATAATAGTCATAAATTTTATTTATTAAAGAAATTTCGAACCTTGGGGCATTACAACATCACTATCATTCTCTCTCGGACCATATTTTAACCTACATAAAACCTAGATACACCGAACCGTTTCTCTCGTTTTCTCTTTCAGAGCAAATTGCCGCCTAACACTAACAGATTTGCCTTCCTAGCTTCTCTGATGACCACCGTGTAGAAGGCTACGTACATCTAAAGTCGATACTGGGCAACCATCTCCCCTACTTTTTTTGTTTGATTTTAGCTCCAAAAACTAGAGATGCAGATGATGTGAATGGGATTTGAAGGTTAGAAATCTGACCGGCTAGTAAGGAACTCAATTAGGGGCAAATTTTAGAAGATAGAGTAAAGAATATCCTTATATAAAAAGAATTGAATTAGTGTGGATCAAACTAAGTTGAAGGTTTTCATGGTATATGGATGAAAATGATGCGGTCTACAAAATTGTTTAATAATACATAATTCCAAAAAATTACATAAAATGTACAACTATTTATGCATATGGTACATTTAGATCCTTTTACTACTACCATAACTTTATATTAAAGCAAACTAGTAAAAGACTATATTCCTCTTGATTATTTTTAGTTATTTAAATTTGGTATGGGCTCTTTAACATGCGTTTTTAAAACTTAATATGGTCTCTTGATTCTCTTCATTAGTCTCCATTTTGTCTCATAAAGTATGGTTTCACTTCTTTATTTGGCAGTTACATATGTGATTCAGTAGTTACAAGTCAAATATAGTTTTGATGCATGTGTGCATCTAGGTGCATATGTGCATATGAACTAGTGTACATGTGCACTTATTTACATCTGTGCTGTAAAAAACTCAACAAAACCTTAAATTTCTATTTCTTGATTCCTGCTACACCTCATACAATTGATTCTTCTTCTTCTTCTTCTATTCGACTCCTGTTCATCGATTTCAAATATTCTGGTTTGCTTAATCTAAAGTTGTTGGTTAATTTCTAGATATTCCTCTATTCTTGTTCCTAACCTTACAAACGTTTTGATACTAAACTATGTACGTGTTTATTGTTTAGTCAAAGTTTTGAGTCTAAGTTTGACTAAACCAACTTTGGGTTACACGTGCACACGTGCATTACGGTTTACATGTGCATGTAGCCATGTGCATATCTACATGAGATGCACACATGCATGGTGCATAGATGCACACATGCATGGTGCATATATGCACGCACCTGTGCTAGAACTAAACCTGGTAATATGAACAGGTGGTTCACATATGCACTGTGCATATGTGAATTTACGGTAGGTGCCGGAGAAAACCCAACAAAAACGAAATTTTGTTTTTAAAAAAAGTATAGCAATACGGATGGTATATTAAAGAGCATAAAATTCTCATTTTTGGTATATTTTTCGTATTTTAAAACTTTTGCATTTGGGAGATATTTTAGTATTAAGAAAATGGGGATAAATGCCAAATATCCAAATTACTCCTCATTAATTACCTTAAACATAGAATTTGTTTTGATTTTAGTTAAGATTATCTATTAACAACTATTTAATTTGGACCATCTATTTTTTTATCAATGATTATAATTGGTTCTCACGATACTCACAATAAAACAGTTCTCAAATAAACCCTCCCATATATATATATATATAATATGCAGGAGAGGGTTCATGCGAAAAGTGTTTTATTTGCGCAAAGTGCGAGAAGCGATCCTAACCTCTCATTTGTATTTAATCTAATAGTCTATATAAATCATATATTTTTATTTTATTTAATTCAAAAGAGTATAATAGTAAACTAAAATTTTTATCTCTCCAAGCTATTTTTCTCTCATAATTTTCTCTCTCCTAAATTTAAAAAAATTTACTATTAAATTATTAATTCTGTAGTGTTCACCAAAAAACAAATAAAAAAAATTAAGAGTTTTTCATCATTAAAATATTGTGTTCCCTTACACTTTATTCACTAATGAATTCTGAGCTTTTGTTTCGTCATTAGATAGTGAACTTTGTGTTTTTTGTTATTTTTCTATAATTACTACATTGTGTTCACAATGATCATGTATTAATTTAAACATTAATTAGGAACGAACATAATCTTTCTGTTATAGTTGATGTTCACTAATAAACAATATTAAACCACAAAAGATTTCAAATGAATATTTGTAAGTAAATATTTAAAAACCCAATATCATAATAAAAAAGTATTTAAAATAAGCTATTCACCGGTAAACAACAAAAAATAACACTAAATATTTAAATATTTCTAAAAGGTAAACCTTATATTCACCAATAAACAACACAAACAATCAAAGTAACATTATTAGGTAGCATTAACTTAAACTCAAGACTAGATATCACTAAACAAATAAAATAAAACAGTTTGTTCACGGTTAAACAATCCGGTAAATCTAACCTCTATAATAAACTGTGTGTTAATATGTATATATATATATGATCTTTTGTGTTTCCATGCAATTGACCACCATAAAGAACGACCGGTGGTGGCGGTCTCTAAGAAGAAAAGAACGGCGGCGAGGGCGGCGGCAACAAAAGGGCAGCGCTGACGATAGATCCATTCATGTATAGGCTTCATGGATCGTTGTCGAATTTGGTGCAACGGCGATGGTGGGCAGCGACAACGGCGGTGGTAGGATGAAGAAATTAGGGTTTTGAACTTCTTGTTTGTTGCTAGATGGAGGTCGGTGGCGGCGGCTTTTACTCACATGGTGGTGGACCGATATTGGCTCGATGGTGGTGGACCGACAGTGGTGATTGTTGGTGGTGCGCTATGACAGCGGCGCTCGACGATGCTAGTGATTGACTGACCTGGTGGAGGAGTAAATGACGGCAGATTGTGGAGGAGTAAATGAGAGCACATGGGGAGGGGATGGCGATAGACTTGACTCTGGTAGGCGGCCGCTTCGCCGGCTAGTATTAGAGAGTGGGGGGGAGGATTTCTAGGGTTTGGTTTTTAAAAAAAGATGGGAATGAGGGTGTTATACATGTGAGATTGATGAGAGAGGATTTCTAGGTTTTGGTTCATGCGAAAACCTTCTTATTTACGAAAAATAAGAGAAGTGTTTAGAACCATTGGATAATTTAATTAAAGACTGAGATTAGTTATGGCATTTATGTAATTATTTTAAACTTTAAGCATATTTATCTAAAATAAAAAAGGATACAATAGTCATTTTAAGTTAAACCCAAATTAATACCCTTTAATTCCCCCACCCATCCCCTCTTCTCTCTCTATCCTCTCTATCGTTCCTTTCTCTTTCTTTCTGTAAAAAAGGATCGAGAACCTCCTTCTTCTCCCTTTGCCGTCTGTTCTTCCCGTCGCAAGCCATTTCGTTGATAATCACCGCCCCGCCGTCGGTCACCGTCAATGAACTTGAATGTCGCCTCAAGTTCCCCGCCTTTGGTCACTGTTGGTGATCACACCACCGGTCACCACCATTAATGGCAGTCTTGAAGACCACCGGTCCACCAACGCCACTCACCGCCACCGATCTGAAGGTCAACACCATCACAGATCCAACCATCTTCGCTTCAGACCCAACCATCTTCGCCGCTCACTGCCACTGATCTGAAGATCCAACCATCTTCACCTCAGATCCAACCACCAGTCCACCACCGTCGCTCACTGCTACCGCTTCATCATCTTCGCCTCAGACCCAACCATCTCAACCATTGCTTTTGTTGCTGACGTAAGAGATTTGCATTTGAGATTTCTGACTTTGATGTTCAACCTAATTCTTTATTCTGGTTATTTGTTTGAATGGATTTTATAGGTGTTCCAATGTAGAGATATATAATCTAAAGTTTTTTTCGTCTTTTACTATTTATATGGTTGTTCCCCATTTGAGAACCTCTCCATCTCTCTCGTTAAGGCTGTTTAAGTGGATTTTGGGTGTATGTTACTTGAATTTTTGTTTCTTTTATGGTTTCCGTTTCTAGTGTATTTTTTTATTTGTTTTTGGATTTGTAAGTTTAAAAAGTAACAAAACTCTATTCAATGGTGAATTCTTTGTTTGATATAAATTTGTGTTTTGTAGTTGTTTATAGTTGTTCACTAATGTTTAATATGTTGTTAATTATTGAACAATCATCATATGGGATGAGTAATTAGAGAAAATTGGACGTGTTTAGTATTGAATATTTTAAAATTCTTCATAAAACTAGTATATCATTGGCTGGTTCAATATTGAATATTGTAAAAATTTATCTTAAAACTAGTATAGATTTGGTTGTGTTCATTATCGAACACAAATAAAGATGAAGAACTCATAAATTTTTTTGAGTGTGTTCAACGGTGAACTCCGTAAAATTAATTATTTAGTAGTAAATTATTTTGTTTTTTTATTAAAAATTTAGGAGAGAGAAATAGATTGGAGAGAGAAAATTTTTGTTTACCATTATGCCATTTTAAATTAAAAAAATAAAAAACATGATTAATCTAGACCACTAGATCAAATACAAATAAATGGTTAAGATTGCTTCTAGCACTTTTCGCAAATAAAACACTTTTCCCAGGAACCCTCCTTTATATATATAGGAAAAAGTTCAAATGATAACTGTTTTTCGTACGAGAACTGTTTGTAATATCATTAATGACTCATTAATGGGGGTATTTTGGTCATTTATATATTTTTCCCAACCGTAAATTGTGTCCGTATGAGTCGTCATTAATGTGCTAGGCTTGATTTGCCCAAAATACCCCTCATTAATACGTCATTAATGAGCCAATCATTAATCGTCAAAATTATTATCCATTGATTTATTTTAATCCAGGACCAAGATTGGATCTCACAATTCTCGTACGAAAAACAGTTCTCATTTGACATCTCTTCCCTATATATATATTACAATGGATACAACAAAAACTTTAACGGGTCCTAACTTATCTATACAATCGTACCAAACTATTCTAAACTAACCCTAATGTTATCCTCTCTCTGATCTCCCCCGGTTAGGAGTTTATGGTTTAGTACAGGATGACACATCGCAATTATATAGATAGACTAGGAACCGTTAAGATTTGCTGTTGGGATTTACTTTATAAAACAGTTGTTATTGTGATACAAAATACCTACAAAATTTTCATTAATCTACAATTTCTAACTTAGTAACTTCAACTTGAAGATTTCAAAACATCTCTTCCCTCTAACGCATTTTAGTAGAATATGAGAGATTTATTTCCTTGCTTTGTCTTTTGCAAGACCTAATTGGAAGCCGAGTGTGGCCAACTAACAAGTGAATTTGATAAGATTCTATAAAATTTTGACATGTGAGAATGGGATTTGGTGATTCACTCTCGACTGTTCAACATATTATTGTAATCTTCAGTCCTGCTGGCATAGAAATTTCAAATCTGCAGGAACAAATTTTATCTTCTTATTAGATTAATCTTTCTTTACCAAATATATATATAAAATAAATTCATGTTTCCAAAAAGAGACCTGATAGATCTTAACTGGGACTCAAAGCTGTCTGTTGAGATTCAATGAACTAAGAACCCATTTGACATCCACCCTCCAATTTCACTTATCTAAACCTTACTCTCTAAGCATCTACTTTACTTGATATCATACCAAATTATAGTCTTTCTACTTTACACTTTTTCTGTATTTCACAAGCAATTACACTTATGCTAATGCTATATTCCAAATACTTGTTACTCATATGACACTTAAATGTGAACTGTATCTATCGATCAACATAATCTTGAAAACCCAAAACAATAAAAATCCAGGAGACGAGATTAAACATCCACGCCTGTGAATAGAACACCTTTGATTAATCAATAGATTCAATGCTACAAATGATGTAAAAAGTAAGTATAAAAATTAACCAACTAGGTTAACCATAAGAATATGTGTTTCTTCTTTGACAGATACGAGAATGATGATGTAGATAAGATTCATCAGTTGGGATCTTAAATTCCGTTTGTGTTTTTTATGTTTAGCTTTCCTTGAACTCTTAAAAGCTGCTCTCCTGGAAATTCAGGCAAGGGCCCACAAATAGTCGTTATACGTTTTTTTAGAGGAAAGAAGCAGATGTTAGTATTATCTTTACGACCAATTTATTAGTTAAACTTACCACTGTCATCTTGCCTTTGTACAACAGTTAAACAAGGGTTGCCTCGGCCAGCACTTCCCCCCTGGCAGCAAGCAAATCATAGTCCTGTGTAACAAGGATCGGTTAGGATTAAGTAAGGTGCAATTTGCATTGCTAATAGAAAAACAAGCAAGCAAATCAGAAGATTGTTTCACCGATTCTATGAAACTGCCAGCGAGAGTTTTAGGTACTTGGAGGATTACTATTACCTGTACAATAGCTTGAGCGCATAATTTTCCTGATAGAACAGCACCCTCCATTGAAGCCAAATACTTCTGTTTTGTGTAGTCACCTGCCAGATAGAAACCTTCTATTGGAGATCTTTGCAAGGGACGGCAAGGTTCACAGGCTGGTATAGTTTTATAAACAGACCTGAAACACAGAAGTATGAATTAAAGTGGTTCATACTAGCTCACACTCAGAAGTCTTTATAACTTTAACCCGACACATAAAGAAATAACAAAATTCTGATGACTAGTAAGGTATCTATTTATAGGAGTGCTTATTTTCTTCTTAAATTTCTAACCTAGGAGTTTTAACTACATGATATTTCAATATTTTTGCTCTGCTCCCATCTGCTGCAATTTCATCAGGAAAGAGTCTTGAAAGCTCACTCATCGTGGCATCAATAATATCAGAGTCACTGCGTGAAATCCATTCTTCTGCGGGTGCAAAAACCAATTCCAACATGGACCGGTTTGGATCATAATATTCCTGCATAAAACACCAATTTTTTTAAACCAGTAAAGATAACCTTGAGGAGTGTTGTGTGTGTGTGCTACCAAAAATGTTGGGAAATACGAAATTGCAAACAAGGTTTGAGTTTCATGCATTAAGGCAAGTGATATAGTCATTTACCATTTTTTGTCTAACTTTTTTTTGAAAAAAGGGTGTGTTCATGTAGTATAGGTGTCTCTTGTCTTAGAAGTATATATTTACCTTACAAGTTACAGACATGTCAGCATATACACTGAGAAGAGGACTCCTGCATGTGAGGTAAATAGTCGTGAGTGATCAAGCTATTATTTGAATCAAACGACTCTAAGTGTAAGCAGAAGCTACAACGCTGGTATGAATCTGTTTGTGGTAGCATAAGGTGCAATCTTGGTGTAAAGAGTAAATCCAAACAGCACGGCTTAGGACGATCCTAGATGACAAAGATTCTCTCTCCTCTCTCAATTTTCCTCTCTCTGATTACTAGATTTGTGAGTGGCAGTATAAATTATATTTTATTATTTATATTTATATATCCTTTCAACGAAAAATTTAAAATAATACCAAGCCGAGCTTAATATATCTTAATCAAGCTGTTGCTCGAGGTCAACATCATGAGTTCAAACCAAGCCAAGCTCGAGCTTAATAAATCCTAAATGAGCCTGGCTCGATAAGTACGAGGCTTGGGTTTGACTCGGCTCGTTTACATCCCTAATGACCATAACCACTTATTTTTCTATTGCAATTCTCCTAAGCATGTTTAGTTCAAGATTAAGTGTAACAACTTGCCTAGATAAAGGGTGAAAAGGATTCTAAGTGGGAGAGTTAATGAAACTCCGTTCCACATGGATAGATGAAGAAAGTTTGAAGCACCTTATAAGTTCAAAGTTATGGGCTACTAATAACTTCCACTATGGTTTTAAGTTGATTTCAAAGTTACTGGTCTGGACCATGGCTTTGAATTGCGGGGTGTTACATTAAGCCATTTGCTTCCTTGGCTGATGTCTTGGATCTTTGGAATGATATAATGGTAGCTTTGCAACACGGGCGGAAGGTAATGGTGTGTGGACTGTGGTGTGTGATTAGCCCGTTTTAACCAATTCAGGAAAGAATGTAATAGCCAAATACATAATAAGGGTACACACTTGGTTGACGAGGTTTCTCAAATGATCTATCAAGGCATGCAATTGAAGCCCATAACCCTCTCTTCCAAACCACCTTGTAACACCACGGAGGCGTCCGGAAAATGGCAGCTTGGTGGAGTTCAAAGTCTCTTGCAATGAAGGTTTGGTCACATAAGTACAGGTGTTTTGTCCTTTCTAGACGTGACGTACAACGTAAATGGTGCATTTTAGTGCGGTTAGGTCATATAACCAAATGGAGAAGCTTATTTAGGTATCTTTTGCCTCTTGTAGGGCAAGGCATGTCTCGTCTAAGGGGTTTAAA
Source organism: Drosophyllum lusitanicum (assembly GCA_032274825.1). Taxonomy (NCBI): domain Eukaryota; kingdom Viridiplantae; phylum Streptophyta; class Magnoliopsida; order Caryophyllales; family Drosophyllaceae; genus Drosophyllum; species Drosophyllum lusitanicum. The sequence goes on along the minus strand of JAUEJL010110100.1, from coordinate 2,608 downwards.
GCCACATGAGCGGGCATGCCCACCCCTTTCCTGCAAAAGTTTTCTTTCATAATTGATATTTTCTTGCAAAGATCTTTATGGGCAAGAAACACTCACACAGAAAAAACTCAACATCTTAATAGTAGCAGTTACATAGAGAACATAAAGCAACAAACTTGAAATCATTATTTGTAAAAATAAGTAAAGGTTTTGCAAGAGTAAGAGCTGACCTGCTAAACAGTAGGTGATCATAGGTGTTTTTGAGTTTCCTGTCAAACCTGAAAAATGTGTCAACAACCAATAACATGAAAACGGTTGTACTCACTCCAAATTAAGGTCTTGATATACAAGTCAAGAATCATGTATTTTGGTAATAATGGTACATAACTATCTTAGCTACTAGAGTATGAAACCTTTGTAAAAACAGAACATAAATCTAGAAAAAAAACCACCACCTAATGAAATTATGAAAGGAGGCCGAGGATTGAAAGGGATAATCTCAAACATATTGATATATGAGCAAAGTATGAATGTTTCTTGCACTCTACAGTACGAACTTCAAAATAATTTCAACTTAGCTGCGGCATGGCCAGCTGTTTTATATAGCTGAATTATTAGTATTATGTTTAGCATTATATTGAAGGATGGAACTAACCATATATGAACGTTTATAACCGGAACACCGACTAATTTCTCCAGCCTTTTGAAGTATGGAACTGGTTTCCAATCTTCCGGCAAAAGAAGCTTCAGAATGTCAACTGCATGATACAAAACAATCAATAAAACTTAATGTCCCAGATAGATATCCGTGTAACTGTGCAATGTACCGAGTCAAATAGCAGTTTTGTCAACATACCTGGAGTAGCGAACACATAAGCATCACCTTTGATAATGTTCCCGTCATTCAGTAAAAAGTTCTTAACAGTTCCATCTTTATTTAACTCAATCTTTTGTATTCGTGAATTAAGCCTCACTTGGCCACCTAGTGATTCAATATGCTCAACGACTGGCATGCACAGTCTTTCAGGTGGACTGCCATCTAAAAATGCCATCTTAGAACCATGCTTTTCCTGTTGATTTATTTTAATACAACTTTAACCCAAGAACAATAATTGGAAAGAACAAAAAGAGAAGTAGCTAAAGTTGGAGTATCTATGGTGTCCAAAATCTTGGTCCTACAATATGCCAAAGATTTATGCAACCAAACTAGGAATGAAGAGTTAAAAAACAATGCAAAAGAGAGAGCGACCAACTTCTGTTTCAAAAGTATTCTTTGAGGCTAATGATAAGAAGCAAAATTTGAATCTCTTTTTATTGACGGGTTTCTGACTTATTATATGTGGAAAACAGAAAATGAAATTATATGCAGTGATATTAATTTTTCCCAAATTTGTTTATATGATTAAGTTACCTGAAGAAACCGGTTCAAAGCGATGAGTATACATTGCATTGAAAGTTCATCTGGATTTATGAAGTTTAATGCCTTTGACATGGCAATAAACACCTCAGTAGTAACTCGATCTGGTATGCCCTACAGAAATGAGAAATACGCATTGGTTATCAGATCTTCCGCTTTCGAAACAAAAAACCGACGACTCTTACTTTTTGATTGAGGCTATTAGTTAACCAAATATCCTCCCACAGAAACGATCTTCCGCTTAAAGAAGTTTTTAGAATCAAATCTACTAGGAATCACAACAAACATTTCTCATTTATTAAATAAATAAATGAAGGATAACATACTTGCTTTCTCATCCAGTCTTGAACACTCAGACCATCTTGGGCCTCAACATAAGCCTGTCCACCTAACATTGCAGGCAAGAGCCCAATTGCAAATTTTACTTTCTCAGGCCATGTTAGCATTTCATTGTTCCTGAGGATAGCCCAAATTCCTGAAATACATGCAAAAGTTAAATTTTATATATATATATATATATAGGGAAAAGATCATTTGAGAACTAATTTTATTGCGAGTACCGCGAGAACCAATCCTGGTCGTCTAATTCCCCATCCTTTAATTCAATTGCCCACCCATGAATTCAATTGCCCACCCATGAATTCATCACATGCACCTTGCCACACTCCATCCTCCCACGCTCTTCATCCATGAATTCCACTTACTAATTGAATGGCTAAGATTGGTTCTCGCGGTTCTTGCAATAATAATGGTTCTCAAATGAACCCTCCCCTAATATATATATACATACATACCGCGAGAACCAATCTTGGCCCTTGATTAAAACAGTTCTCATTTGATATATATAGGGAGAACCGGAGAAGTTTATTTGAGAACCGTTCTTATTGCCAGTACCGCGAGTACCGTTTGTAATCGCCATTAATGCTCTTTAATGGCTCATTAATAGTGGTATTTTGGTCTTTTGTATATTTTCCCAATTGTGAATTGCGTGCAGGTGGACTGTCATTAAAGAGCGAGGTTTGATTTTCCCAAAAATACCCCTCATTAATGCGTCATTAATGACCCATCATTTTTATTGGTCATTGATTTATTTTAACCAAGAGCCAAGATTGGCTCTCGCAATAAGAACGGTTCTCAAATAAACCCTCCCCTATCTCTCTCTCTCTCTCTCTCTCTCTCTATATATATATATATATATATATATTGTGAGTT
>JAUEJL010110078.1:0-12585 GCA_032274825.1 Drosophyllum lusitanicum | reverse complement strand
GACACCTTTTTACGTAGATTTTTAAATCATATTATTTTTAATTAGTGATTTCTTAAAGGAGATTGGGTTTATTAGGTCATTTTCAAGTAAGCAGGTTTTACCTAAACCTGACCCAGTTTTTTCATGTCATATTCGTGTTGACCTATATTTTACCTATTTTAGTTTCGTTTCAAGTTCGTATCAACCCATTTCGTGTTCTGTTCATGTCAAGTTTTGTCGGATCTTTCTTAAAAGAAAAATGTTTGTTCACATGGCGAAAACCATTTTAAAATATTAAAAGAAAATTAATTTTATAATAAATACACTACATTCTATCGTCATCTTTATAGGGTGGGGGAGTGGGTGTCTTTCCGCCTCTCAATCTTACTTGTCACATTAAGGTCACATCAATTTTTCTCTACTACCCTCTCGTCTTTTTATTCCAAGGTAGTGGTCATCTTTCTATCTTATTATCTCAAATCATTTTCTATTTAAAAAATAAATAAAACACCCTCGCAAAATTCCATCTTTCATCTTCTTCATCGGGGTAAGATCCGGACGTCATGGGAAGATGAAATCTTGGAAGAGCGGGAGCGGTGTTCCAGTTTCCGGCTAACTCCTTTTAAAAATTTCCATCTACCCGCTGGGGGTTCCTAAATAGTTTTAATTTAGTAGACAAAAATGAAATACGATTCCTAAGCAAACACCAGCTTAAAGTGCATTACCTTCTATACAATTTCTCCCTAAATTAACGAATTAAACTTCTTTGATCCATTCTATGTAGATCATGTTTTTGAGGATTAATTAAAGAGTAAATAGAACAAATGTTCCTTTAACTATACTAAAATTGCAAATTCAGTCTTTCAACTAAAAAAGTCGCAAAGCTAGACTTTTTGTCTATCATTTTCTTGCATGAATGATCTTTTTTAACGGAAGACGTTTATCATTACCGCTAAATCTCCCCTCATGTGAAGTACATGAATAGTCTCACTTTTAGTTACCATTCTATAGTCTATACAATGAACTTTGTCATAATTTTTATTGTATATAACAACTTGCATACAATATGAGGATTATGAAGATTGATTTTATTGTTTATTAAAATAAAAGGTTCACTATGTACAATGACAAGTAAGGCAAATTTTGATGTATTTGTAAGGACAAAATTTTCTATTTGTTAAGGTTAATGGACTTGGTAAACGAAAACTGTTAAAAATGACCATTTATACAAGAGAATGATAGACAAATAACCAAATTTGCAACTTTTTTTTAGTTAAGGGACTAAACTTACAATTTTGAGATAGGTAAGGGATCATTTGTACTATTAACTCTTAAATAAATTACACTATTATTGTTTACAAACTTTTTTGTACTAAATATAAATTCATGCCTACATGAACTGGATCTCTTGTAAAACAAATGCTTAGAGGATTTAACACATAAATGAACCCATCAAGTACATACAAGAACCAAAAGATGACCAATGACACAAACATACCCAAGTGATCAAATATCAAGAAAGTTGAAGAAGTCATGTACAACATTTTCTCATCACACAGAAAAAATCTCTCCTCAAGAAGTTCAACAATGTAACAATTATAAATTTCATTCACAAAAACCAGTCACTGCCATTTTAAAGATTTAACGATTTCCCTCTAATAACCTGGATATCCCTGAGCAGGGGGATAGCCCTGTGGAGGAGGATAACCAGCAGGAGGGTAGTGAGCTTGAGGTGGTGGTGCGGGAGGGTAACCATACGGTTGTTGGGCATATCCAACATTAGGAGGATATGGTTGGTCAATCCTTGACATTTGTTGCATCGGTGGAACTGCCATTGGTTGAGGTCCAAATTTTCCATCTCGTTTGTCCATTTCTACCTTGTGTTGTGTCTGCACAATTATTTAAATCCATGCAATCGATTTCAAATATGTTATGAGAGTGGAGAACGCTACATTAAAGCTAAATAACCACACATGCTATAGTGTAAAAAAAATAGCACCAAACTCCTGATTGTTGTCTTACATTTAAAATATATAGCTAGAGGTGGCAAATCCAAACCATTTAGCCATAAATGGTTAATTCGGGTTATTATGTTCTATTTTAACAGGTCAAATGGGTTGAACTAAAAAGATGTAACTAAGGAAACAGGTCAAACGCGTTAAAAATCACTCAAAATGTAATTAAATGCGTAAAACCGCCTAGTACTTTATTAGAAAATTATACTTTCTATTTTCATTAAACTATAGTTTTTTCTAATCATGCTCACAGATTAACTGTTGATAAACTTTATAGGAAAAAAATAAAGCGCTTGTTGGTCACACAACCCAACCTGACCCATATTGATCTGCACTAAAAGATTACTAGTTACCCAACCCATACATTTTGCCACCTCCAATTATATATACAGGCTCGGGCTGAAATGGCACCCTTGGAGAGAAATTTAGCAGTCTAAGATCCTATTAAAAGTGTTGCTAAAGGCCGTGATAAATAAACAAGTTTTCTGATTTACCTGCATGCACGCACAAACCCTACAAAAAGTACATTACAATAGATATATTAGAATACTCGTCTTTCATAGTATTAACCAGACATATCAAGTTGGAGAGGCCAGGAAATGACTTACGTGCAATAAACCATATCAGCTAAGCAATTCAGCAACTGAGATGCCTCACTGAGTTCTTCACTTCCAACAAGGCAAGCAACAATCGAGAATATGCATGCAAGTTGTTGGAGGCAAAACATGAAACCCTAGATGATGATCGTCAAACGAGTTAATCAAAGGTTAAAATAGTAAACAATGATAGACATCAAAGGCATAAAAGGAATTTCATGAAGAGATTACAATAATGCAGTTATCACATTGTGTCGTTTGAATGTTAAACTCATCTTGCAATAAAAACCGAGTTGATGCTACTGAGTTCCCAAAGCACAGGAAGACCTGAGGAATTGAGGATAGAAACAAAACAAAACAGAACAAAAGTATTATGAATAGCAGCAAAACAGTTTCATGTAGATTGAGTCTCTATAACAACACCAGTGCTAAACATTTAATTATAGTAACAGATTAAACATAATAGCAAAAGTGTGTTTACATGGACTAATAACAAACAAAATAATGTTTAACTGGAGTGAGGTTAGAGATGCAAATAGCTTCATTACAACAATAACAACAACAACCGAGTACCCAATCCCGCATGGGCAAGATATGGGGAAGGTAAGATGTAGACAGACATACCCCTGCCCGGGGGTAGAGAGAGTGAGAGACTACTTCCAGAAAGATGCAGATAGTTTCATTACATATTTATTGAAATTCTTTGACATCAAAGAGTTCAACAAATATTTGACAGAAAACAAAGGAAGTTTCTGGACCGCATTCTATCCTATTATCTTAAGTCATAAATTGATATCAAAGATGTAGCACACATTCAAACTTTGCCTTCACTTTTCATTTTCAGAGTTACTATATACTAACGATGCACACTAATGGACTCTTTGCTTCACACACTTGCACCACGGACTGCATTTAGAGATGCATGCACACCACTCAAGAAATTGTATCCAGGTTTGCAATTTTGTTTGGAAGTGTAGATTGATTTCACAACTTGTTAGATAAGTAACTTACTTACCAGACACATCCAAAATTTAGAGATGCATGCATATCACTCAAGGCTTTTTATGTGAGCCACTCTAGTAATCTAAACATTTCTACATGCAATGTAATCAAGAAATGAGTAATGTGTATATCTCCCTTCGACACTCGATGAACTTTGATTTCACAATAAATGAAGCAATAATAAGATATAAATTAATCTTGATCCTGTAATCAAAGAAAGAAAACCAGGCGCATAAAGCTGTAGCAGATCAAACCGATTCCCCGACTAAGCACTCAACCAATGCAGTTGTGCAAGGATTAACCACTCTGACACTCTGTACACACAACTCACACAAGCTGCATACCTCTGTGCAAAGGCATAATTCAGGACATTTGCTTTCTCCACACCTCCCACTGCATGGCATATATCCAGCACAGCATGTATACCTATGACAGTCAAGGAACGATATAAATATGAAAGAACTACTCTCCATTGAAGGTTAGTTTAACTGATGGAGAATTGCGCACACACATACCTTGACATATCATCATAAAGAGCTCGCTTACGAAGTAAGTATGAAACGCACGGTCCACTGCCATTTAGATAGAGTTGCAGGACATGTGCATTAGTAAGGAAAATAAGAGTTCTCGATAATTAGATTACATACCCACAATATGAAGAAGAAAACAGGTAATTGCAACTTTGCAAGTAGAAGAAATATAATTAATGTTTACAATTTTGATAAGAATATAAGTTTCCCATTGATATAATTCTCCTCGGTTGAACATGAAACCAATAGGCATTTTATATACCAAGGAACCAGATTTTTTACTTGTCATCTTTCATTCAACAACACTTTCAACCACAAACCACCAAAAGCTAACAAGAAAATAATATAATACCGTGGTATATGGCATCTAAGAGGTTAAAGACCTTGAAGGCACTTAGAGAAATCAGAGGTTGTTAACTACGACAATGGTAATGTTGTAGTTAATGCTACTCCTATTCCAATATAAAGAGAGAATCTTTAACATCCATGACCTCTGTAGGGATATATGCAGAGGATAATTTCATAACACAAACCACAATTTATAAGATCTAAAAGGCATAGAATTTATCAATGACATTAGGATAATAATTTAGCTATGAGTGTCACATAAAGCCTCACTAATTGGAATTTTCTTCAGCATGATGAAGAAATGCCATTTTCTAGTAATGTGTCTCAATCTAATAGCCAAATTTTCTAAACTTTGAGAAAGTCTCTTACATCATCTTGTAGGGATTATAGATCCTAAAAATTTACTTACTTGTACCAAATTATAATCACAAATTCCTAACATCATAGAACTCAGTTCAAATGATCAAAAATCAATTAATTGAAACTAATTAAAATTTGGAAGAACGTAAAATTGAAGGTATATTCTGCTGCGGATATGGAGACATTGTAGATCAAATCGATATACTAAAAAACTTCTACAATTAGATGAATCAAAACATAAAATCCACATATGAGATCGAAGATCTACAAAATACAAAATACAAAATACAAAATTGCAAAGTGAGGGTCTTACCAGAATAACGCAAAGCAGCAATCTTCATCAACAAGTACATGCAAAGGAGTCAGAACAAAGTGCAGAAGTTAAGTATTAAAAAAAATTGAGGGTAAAGTTGAGATTTGATTACAAGGAGTGTCGGCGGAGATAGTATTCATGAGGTTGGTGTGCCATAGATTCCGGTAGTTCTGACGGAGCTGCATCTTGTCCAAATGCTCTTGAGATACCGCCATTTTCGATTCACGGGCAGTAGATCGAGCTTCGAATTGATTGAGCTGCGAATCAAAGAAGAACGAAATAGAATTTGAAGAACCCCCAAACTATACGAAGGTCGAGCGGTTGACTCAACGGAAGTTGACTTCGAGGAAGTAACGCGTAAACTTCAAAGAAAGGCTTCAAATATTACCTAATACCCCCTCTACTTCTACATAAGTCGTCACAGTTTCTTGTAGATTTTAAGAACTGCCAATTTACCCATTAATTTATTCTTTGCCAAAAGTGTTGCAATTTAATTTAATTTTCAGTGTAAATCGACATGTTCATGTATTTAAGAATATGATTAAATTAAATTCGTTATTAGATTGACTCTTGATCATTGTTTGTGGTAATAATGGAATCAATAATGAGTTAGTTTCTTCACTCCTTGAATTTTGACTGAAACTTTGCACTGGTCCAAATACAAAATATTTCTTTTGATACGTAGTTTTCTATTAACTCCATTTTTATTTCAGGATTATCCGACTTTAATTATTATTAGTTTGTGTTGTTCAAACATGACCTAAAATGACTAGATACAATGAAGATTAGTTATTTGATTCACATCGGTAGAAAGAACCGGTCTTAATAAGTGATATAAACGACATGGTAGTAACTATGCAGGGTGCAAATATGATGAAAGGTGTTACATGTTATATTAAGTAAGCATATACTTGCTTATAGAAAAACAAAGTGTAATTAGATGGTACAAGTATTATTGTTATTTGTTAGAGAAATAGAAAAAAAAAATCTAAAAAATATTCTGTCGATGGGTGCGAATTAAGGATGTAGGGATGAAAAGGGAGTACTTCCCCGCCCATAGATCTGTCAAAGGTCGTTTATGCAATTCGGGCATTACTAAGGACCATTTCTGTAAATTCGTTTGAGTATTCTTCTAATTTTAATTTACTTTTTTGTAGATATGGAAGGACTAGGCCTGAAAAGACACTAACAAAAACAAAAACCGGTGGCCAAGTTGGTATAGAGATAAGTAGATAACAATGCCAATCTGTTCTTTTTTTTGTAGTTTTTCTATATAAATATAATTAGACGATGTTAAGGGATTAAATCTTTGGAACTTTAATTAAGGATTGGTCAGCGGTTGTTTTGAAAATGGTCACAAATAATACTTGTTAGATGGCGTAGATCAGATTCGAATGCTCGCACCCTCGGAGAAATCTGAACAAGAAAAATTTTATTTGGAAAAAAAAGTCTCTTAAAAAATCTTTTTAATTCTAATATATCATTTTAACCAGTAACATGCAGTATCCACTTCTTTTGTCCTATTATCTCTTCTCGTAAAATTTTCATTTGTTTTATTTATGTTATTAGAAGGATATTTAGAGAGAAACAAAATTGTTTTCTAATAAGACATTTAAGTCCGTTTTGTTATAATAAAATGATTATTTCAAAATGAAAGTATAATATAAAAATTTTAAGACTTTACCAAGTTTCATTTAGGGTTAGCTAATTATATGATTAAAAAAATATCACATTTGTACATCAAAAGATATCGTTAGAAAATAATTTAAATAAGCTAATAAGGTATTCGTTTTGTATTTATGAACCGGACCGTAAAATGTGCACCTCCGTTTGTAAGCGGGAAATGCTAATTGAGTTTGGCACCCACGACTCCACGAGGCAAACACGAGCCCAAACCCAAACTCAACAACTTCTTGTGATACGTTTAGGATTGAGAGGTTTGGGCCAGACCCAATCTAGAGGAAAGCAACTTGCTAATTGTTTTTTACCATATTTTAAATTTGTTAGCGCCACATTTGTTTATTTTTTACAATATTAGAACTGATGTCATCATGTCAAGTATTTCTTGTGAGTTAAGATTCTCTCATATTATGGTTAAACATGACTCATCATGTCTCTCACAAACATGAGAGTGGAACCTACAAAGGGACATATTCTTGACTTATGATAGGTCATGTTTAATTACGACATGAGATGATCTTAACCCATATCTCGTAGAGGATAGAAGAAAATGCATGACGAATATAGTAATCCAAGGATGTGATGGGGACAATGATGGTGATCATCTTACAGTGGGTCATTAGAAACAAACAAAATAGTGTCGTTAGAAACTAAATTAGATGATGAATCTTCAAATAAGTCAAAAACTTGGGGGTAAGCTTTTGCAAAAAAAGGCAAAGTTCGAGGGGTCTTTAGAAAACCTACTTATATTACAATTACAATATAATATAGCATAAGTGGGCTAGTTTCTAGTTGTTTTTAAGTATTGTGACAAGAGGTTGATGCTTTTAAACTGCCCTCCTCTTGTCAAAAGAATGGTGTCCTCTTCTTCTTTTAGAGAGAGAAAGTGTCATCTTTCTCTATTGCTTTCAAGTGCTTTTGGCCACCCTCAAAAAGTGTCTCTCATGGTTTTTCTCTCTGCAACCATGAACCTTCAAGGAATGAAAGAGGAAGAGATTGTCAAAGTTTTCTAAGTTGATCTTCTTCATTGCTCAAGAAAGAGAGCATAACTTTTGCAAGTTTAAGCCTCACATCTCCCTTTCAAAAAGGTTGTGGTTTTAAAGTTTTCCTCTATATAAGATTGTTAGCACTCGATCGAGTTTCACCCTTTTAAGTGGTTAAACAAGAAGAAAAATTCTCTTTTACTAATCAAAGATTCGACTTTTACCCTTTTCCCGATAAAGGTGTGACATTTCAAGATTATCGAAGGTTCGAGTTTTACTTATCTTTTTTCGCCAATATAAAAGAAGAAAGATTACCTCCGTCTAGATTATTACAATCAAATTTACCCAATTCAGAATCTAAAAGACCAATTTCCCTTTCAAAGATTAGCATGTGCCCGAATTTCACCCTCAAGACCGAAATAAGTTCAAGTTTCACCTTTATTTAGTCGGAGAAAAAAGATTGATTGCACTTTTCAAGATTGTCGTATTTTCGTGTTTTCTCCCTCTTCACCAACCAAAAGTAACATATCATCACAAGCTCAGGTTCTCTCTTTCTGCAAAAAACTGGAGATTACTGTATGTTAATTCAATGTCTTCTGATATGTGTGAATTGGAAGATTCTTTCTTCACGGATCCGTTCTCCCCATTAAGCGATTCTTCCTCCATTGACATCCTCAAAGTTTTTCAAGAAAACAATTACAATTTGAACCCTTTGTCATCAACTTTGACCCATGAAAATCTTGACACCGCATTCGATGAGATTGACCAAATTGCCCCCATCACTACCACACCCACCCTCCTCTCTTCCTCCCCACCAAGCCACCAGCTTGAAAGTCTTTCTCTTTACCAAATGGGCAATTCAGTAAATTCCCTAGATTTTTGTCCTCTTGAGGTCAAAACAGAAGAAAGTCAACTACCCTTTTATGATTATTATCTTAGAAGTAATTCATTCTTGCCTCACAGCTACAGTGGGTGTGACAATGCAGTGAAGATAATGCAAAGGAGCTACAGCAGTAAATCCTTTGATGGAAGATCAAATGGTTTTCTTTTTCAACAAAAATTTGATAGATTGCTTGAGTCCTCAAATCTTCATTCCCAAGTTCTTACATCACCTGATAATGGCTTCTCCTCTAGCCATATGAGAAGGGTCTGCAGCACTGGTGATTTACAAGTTAGTCTTCCTTCATGTCCATATTTGACCTTTTATTTAGTCAAACGTGTTCATAATTAACTTTAAAATCGATATGGATAGTGTTTTCTCTGGGAAAAAATATTTTGGCTATACACATCAATGAAAAATAATTTGGCGTATGGGACTTTAAATCCAATTTGAATTTTGGATTCGGAAAGTTAATATGCCGAACTTTCAAATCAAAAATTGACGCTAGAAAGGCCAATTTGGACTTCTTAAAGTAACATATTCATATTTTTAACTTCAAAATCAACAACAATTATCTTTTTTCCTAAAAAATGTAATCATAATTAGTATTGCTTATAAACGTCATAGGGTAAAGACCACAAAATCGATGCTAAATTCGAAATTAGAAAGGTAAATTTTTTAAAATGTGTAGTCTATAGTTTGACTCTTGAGACTAAGGTCTTTTCTTTTCTTTTTTTACGGCTGAGAAAACTTTTTCAAATGCTGAAACTGATAAAGTAAGAGGGATTACCGTGGCAAGTGGCAACCCCTGTCACACCTTAAGCCAATGCCATATTAGTTGCTTTTCAAACACCCAGAAAAAGAAGAATAAAGTCTTTTTAGTGTCACTAATGGTTTTTATTTATTGATTTTAGAGCTTGAAAACCAACCAAATAAGTCAAACGTTGTCGTCAAGTCCATTAGCGACAGAAGGGTCATTGATGGAGGAAGCAAATTTCAAGGTGGGTCGTTACAGTCCAGAAGAAAGGAAGGAGAGAATCTTGAGGTACAAAGCAAAAAGGTCGCAGAGAAATTTTAATAAGACAATTAAGGTAATTGTTTTTATTTTTATCCAACAAAAGTTAGGTATGCATATAAATAGATACTACTATACAAACATGTATATGTATTTATATGTAATGTTGCTATTTGATAAATTAATTATATTTCACAAAAATATTTTCACTTAGTCTAATAAAAATATTTTATAACTTATCAAAATAATAATATAATATTAATTAATATATGTTAATTGCATATGCTATTTGCTAACTTTTTTATATGAAGTATGCATGTCGTAAGACTCTTGCTGATAACCGGCCTAGGATTCGTGGGAGATTTGCACGTAATGACGAGCCCGGAGAGTCTCCTAAAGTTTCAACCTCGTTACGGTACGAAGATGAAGATGACTTGTGGGTATGTGGTCTTTTTCATAAAGCTTGATATTATGTAGATCAAATATGTAAGTATTTTTTAGGAATCCTTGTTAAATTGTTTATTTTATAAGTTTAAAATCACTTATTTAAAATCGTTTATTTTTAAAAATAATAATAATAAGTAACAAAATTTTAACAAACAATACGCATGTATCAAGTTTTACTATTAAAACTTAAATTATATATAATTAAAAAACTTTTGAAAGGCTTAAATAAGAGTTATTAATGGTAAGTAGTCAATACTAAGAATATTCTTCTATAGTTGTTCAATCCATGAAATTACAGCATCTTTTTCTAGATGTTTTTTAATAATTTCATAAACAAAAGAATTTATCTCTCTTTTAATAATACCAATATGTATACCTTTTAAATAGTTTGAAGAGTAATTAATTATCATTTTACTCAATAGTATAAATAATGTCTTAAATACTTAACAATAAAATTAATGTTTCTAACTTCTTTTCTAACACATTGAACATTATGTCATTTTTAAAATCAAAGTGGTCAATTTGTTTCAAACCTTTTTTCATTACCCAAAAAAAAAACACCAAAGATGTTATGATCCAAAACATATGTGGAGATACAAACAAGTTTAATCTATAACTAGCTCTTACCGTAAAAAAAAAATTATTCGAGTATTATAACTATGAAATTCCAAGTCAACCCTTGACTTTTGTTGGTTATATAAATGTTATATGTAGATGGATGGCCTGCAAGAAGGTTACGAAGAAGGAATACCAAGATGGCATTTATACAACACCCACATGCCCACCACACAATTTCAGCAATTTAGCTATTTTCCTAAATAAAATTGATGAATATTTCCCTTTAAAATTCATGGGAATAATTTGTTAGAATGGTCACGATTAGAATAATAAAATAAATGTTTAATAGCTAGGACTATTAAAATTTACATAGTTATATATGTTTAGGAGTGGTGTAAGGCAAGCTAGTTAGAAGTGGAGATGCATGGAGACGTCTAGAAAGGAAACAAGTTGTATCATAAGGACTTTATTATTCATTGTTATGTTATGTTATTACTATTATTATGAGTATAAAACTTGGGAATATTTGCTTTTGAATTGTCTCATTAATTAATATTCCTTTACACTTTGCTTTTGCTTGCTTAGATAATTCAACACATTCAAAAGTTACATTTGTTTCACAGAATCTGAAAGAGTGGAATTGAATTGAAATTAAATTTTATGTTCGTATTGTGTTTGGTAAACTTATTTTTGAATGAAATCTCATTTGTTGGGTTGTTTATATTCCCTTGAGTAATGGAAAGTCCATTCCATGGGTGGGCTGAATGAAATTAAAATCAATTTCATTCCTTCGAATTCTACGAAACAAACTGGACCTAAGTTTGCTATTTCAGAATCATGGATAGCTGGATATCGAATAGGTTAATTCAACACCTCCTTTTACGTTCGGTGCATTTGATTATGAAGATTATGTTAAATGAGAAATAAATATTGCTATATCAATTCATGTTAGAGCATTTGAAATGAGGGATAACGAGGTTTGTTATCCTTCTAAACACTCCCATCACGACTTGCGAGCCTCCTATCTTGTTAAAACCATTGTTAGGTGCTCCTTTTAGCTTTGTAATTTTGTAGCTCGTCATAGTAGTAACAAACAGATTAACTCGTTAATTAATTTTCTTTTTTCTTCTTTTTTAACCGATAGCATTTGAGATAAACATTTGTATATGGGTTCAGTAATATCATTTATGACTGCGGGTGCTTAGATATTTAGGTTGACCATTCATTTGATTTGATCGGATGATCTACATTTGACCCTTCATTTTATTCATTATCCAACCATGAATTGCGACTTTCATGAATTGCAACAGGTGAATTGCGACCGTTAGATCTAATAGATTAACATCTAATTGATGACTATGATTTGTTTCCTCGTTCTCTCCTAAATATCTATTCTCACAATAACTCTCCCCTATATATACTAGCATCGTATTCGCGGTGCGGCGGCAAGTAGTTTCTGTTTTACCACATGTCGTTTTCAAGAATGTAATGATATGTTATTCGCATGATTCGATGTCACGAAAAAGTTTTTTACAACAACTTATCTGTTTTTTTCAAATTTTCTTTTATTTACATCAACTTTTTATTAATTTTAAAAATAATTCTAAAAGACATTAAATAAGAAAAAATGTTTATATTTATAAAAATAATGAGAGGGAAGTTAATAAGATATTGGAAATTATGTTTTGTGTGGGTGGATAATTATGTTTGTGTGAGAGAGTGTGTTAGTATGGAAAGTATATTTTAAATGAATAAAAAGTCAAAGTAAATTAGGAGAGAGAGTGAAATGGTTAAAGATTGAGTGGATGATATTAATTTAGATATAATAAAAGGTCAAGATTTTGTCTTAATTGAATTTTAAGAAACTCTTAAAATTGAG
>JAUEJL010110067.1:0-12587 GCA_032274825.1 Drosophyllum lusitanicum | reverse complement strand
AGATTCATTCAGAGTCTTTGAATTATTCAGACCACAGAATCATTCAGTGCTTAATCATTCTGTTTTAACAAACAGCCTCTTAGTTTAGATCGCAAGAAACAATTTCTACCTGGTCAATCAAGATTGTAGTCGCGACGTCATTGAACTTTGCTATCAGGCAAGTGGCATCATATTCCTGCATTTATAAATCTGAGCACCTGCCTCTTGAACCAATTACCAAACAAAAACGATTAAAATTACAAAAATATACCTCCCAAGCAGTCTTATCATCACCCAAATAGTTTGTGAATGCCTTCTGACCCCATGCACAATTGATAGGATTTACAATAGGTGAAAATGCTGAGACTGACTGCAAAAGGACAAATTAAGAAGAGAAACTCAAAAGATGAGCAACGTATGTAATCACAGTAAACATCATAATGGTAGCAGTGTAGCACTAGCTATTAGTTTTAAACTTCCAATAGTTATAAGTTACTTAATGTTAAGTTTACCAAAACACAAAAGATCGTGAAACAAGAGGTTATGACAAACTTTTCAAACGCTAGTTTAACTTGGCTCTTGATCAATCCAAGACAAGCTTCATATTATTATAGATAGTAAAAATAATTAGTAATGTAACTTTTTTGAATGAACAAATTATAAACAACTAAAGTTTGTCAAACATGATTATAAAAACTATACATCTTCTTGTCCAATGATAATTATCTAATTTATCTCTACTACTCTATAGCATTTAGATCATTTTTGGACCGATTTTAAGTTAAGTAGTACAACATATCATGCATGTATTACAATATCTTAAAGCATCCAATTTTCAAACTCTATAATTAATAGAAATTAAGTCATTGGTCGGTTACAAAATGGAATTTTGGTTGCAATGTAGAATAACAATACAATCTTAAACTATATAACCCATGCCATTAACCATAGTTGTTAAACTCGTACGAGTCACGAGTCAACTCGTACGAGTCGAGTCAAAACACTCTAAAAACGAGCCAACTCGGTAAGTGACTCGGTTGGATGATTGACTCGGTAGATGACTCGCGATTTTGAGGCGATTCGGTCCGAGTCGAGTCAACTCAGAACTCGTCCGAGTCAAAAAAATGAAGCAGAAGTTTGGTGTTCATCACTTCTAACCTGTTCTTGAACACGATTTAAGCATAAATTTATAAAAAAAAGGAGGAAAGTACACAAATCGGAACTTCTTTTGTCCAAAATCAGAGATTGCCGTCTGATTTCTCATCTTTTTTCTTCCTTCATTTGTCTTCCATTTGAGTTATGAACTTCTTTCTGTTTCTTCTTTTCTTCCATCTGAGTTATGAACTTCTTTCTGTTTCTTCTTTTCTTCCATATGAGGCATGGAACTTCTTTTGTCTTTCATTCATCATCGTCTTTTTTCTGCCTCGCCTCTTTGTCTGTCTCCGTCGATCGATCTGCATCAATCTCTCTCTCTCTCCCCCTCCCTCTCCCTCTCCCTCTCTTTATCTCTGTTGGAGTGTTGGCTTTAATTCTCTGTCTTGCCGACTCCCAAGACCTCAAGTCCCAAGACCCATAATAAATACAATATTCAATATACCCCAAATATCTCATTGTAAATAAAGAGGCTGGTGTTTAAATTTTAAACCCATCAGTATATTTAAAGATTAGAAATTAAACCAATAAATAATAATACGTATAAATTATAGTTTATATATTACTGAGAAGATAAATATAATAGTTGCTATTATATTTTACGTATTATTGTATTAATATTCCATGTTGTATTTGATGTATACGGTATACATTATATTATATATGTTTTTTGTATATAACTTTTAGTGTCGTGATAGGCGCTATGGCCAGGTTTACCAAAGAAATCGTGGAAGACAACAGGGATAAGGATGAGGGAGGCTGGTCATCTTATCTTATTATTATTATTAGTATTTATCTTATTATTAGTAGATAATTGTTTGTTTTTTAAATTAGAGATAATCCCTTATCTCTAGGAGTTTTTTTAGGATTCTGAATTCTGTAGCAGGTCACTATAAATATAGTGCATCATTGTTTCTTTTGGATTATCGAATTAATAAGAAATCTGTTTCTTTTGGGAGATTGCCTGTTCTCGAACACAGGTGGCTTACAATTTGTTCTTATCATGTCGTGACACTTACGAGTCGAGTTACGAGTCGAGTCACGAGTTAAAATTTAGGACTTCGAGTCACGAGTTAACAACTATGCCATTAACTCTTACCAAGTGAGGAACAATCATTCGTTTTTTGTTCAACTTTATGTTAGATAACAAATCAAAACTCATTTGAAGGATATTTTGTACACCGTCACATCACGCATGTAAAATACTAGTTTAAATAAAATGATAGGAGGTTCTATGCATTCAAAATACATTTTGCGCAACTTTCAACCTGTTTGACCCAATGAACCTGCTTCTTTTTCATCAAGTAATTTTTACAGTATACCCGTTTGACTCATTGCAGATAAAACATAACCCAACTAACCAACTTATAAGGGGTCCAAATTGCTACTTCTAAGCATTATCAGGGGCCTTTGTATATTTTGAACCTGTAATTTGGGTTCTAGAATCGTTGCTAACAACTGTATTCCAAGTTTTCAATTAAAAAAAGAAGAATCAGATATCATTCAGTATCCACATAAGACAGTCTGGAATACCTTGTACTTGTCGAGGTTCTTCAGATAGATTGTAAGTGCTCCATGTCCACCCATAGAGTGACCACTTATAGATGCCCTTGATGTATCCAGCTGTGGGAAGTTATCACTCAAAAGTTTTGGTAGTTCCTTAACTACATAATCATACATCTGCCAGTTCTTCCACTTCTCCACAGTAGCATTAAGATAAAATCCAGCACCTGACTTAAATATATGTTATGACCCTATGTCTTTAAGACTAACTAATCAAACAAGTAACTAATTTCCTCATTAAAGCAACTATATAGTCAATCAAATATAAAGTTTCAGACTTCATGTAACATACCAACACCAAAATCCCAGCTGTCTGCTTCCCCCTCCACATTCAGGCCTCCTATATCACAAAGACACAGATATAGTTAAGCCACCCAGTAAATGGGTTTACAGTTATACGAGCACAATTACTGAATATCATGGTTAAATTTAGTATAAACATAAAACTTACAATTTTATAAGTATGATCCTTAATAAGTAAAACAAACAAGTCATCATTAAATTATAAATGAAGGTACAAAACTGCCACAATTTTGCTTGTGTAACTTAAAATCAGAGTCCACGGCTCACCATGAGTACACTGTACTTGTGCAGATCATATTACTTTTTCATGGTCATTTTAAAAAGCCTTTAATGCCATTATGCTAGAATCAGTATATCATGAGAACAACAATAGCAACAAAAGAAATTTTAAAAAGATTTAAACATAAACCTCACATTGTTGTTGACAGTGATTTAGAATCATTTGTACGCCAATAATAGAAAAAGCTAGTTTGATATCACTTCAGATAAGCAATAAATTCTATATCTATGTCTACATAAATACTAGTACATTAGAAGCTAGTGAAATGTAGATTAACACCTGCTACCATTCAAAGCTTATTCCATTCCTTATTTCCTAAATTTGGTATGAGGTCACTTCAAAGCTCAAACAAAAATAGCTATGCTCATTAATCAGAAAAAACTAGTATATTTCAAGAACACACAAAGCTTGATCAGACCACTATGCAAAATTAGTTCTTAGGTACTTATTTGGTACATCATCCATTAAGTCAGAAGCAAAGAAATTGTTTAATTAAATATTGGTGTTGAACACCAAATATCATTGGCCAATTTTGTTTTTATTTGCACTTGGTATCAGCACATCAAAAGGAGTAATGTGCACAGATAAAACCGCAAGTGTGCTTCAGAAAACTAAGTTGCAGCATGACCCAATGTTTTTTAGTTTCTCTGAAGAACCCGCATGGAACATGGAGAAGCTACCACATAGGCCTTAGCCATATAACTACTCCTTCATGCAAAACTTTCTACTTTAGGTTGTCTTGGAAAAATAATGGAGTTCTTTTTTTAATTCCTTTCTAAATTTACACCCATTAGCAATAGTTGCAATAGATTGAGGTTGTGGTATTCAAGTTTTCTTAGTTTTTTGTTTTGTCCAATCATAAGGTATTTTAGATATTAGATCACTGGTAAAAGACTTTATCAAATGATGTCGCTGGTCAAACGTTGCATTTTCAGGACACAGTGAGTACTAAGCTTTAGAAAAAAACTCAAAGAGGATATGTAAACACAACATATACGAAAAAGGTTTCGAATATGAAAATTTCAACTTACTTGGGGATGTATCTGGAATAATCAAAGCAATGCCTTCAGTTGAAGCAACTCGTTGTGCACCAGATTTGGCTATGAAGTTCTCATCGGTGCAAGTAAGTCCAGACAGCCAGTAAAGTACCTAATGCGTGTTCAAATATTAAATTTTAGAACGCTATCACAGGAAAAACAAAATAACTATGCACGGACAACCCTATGAAACTTCCAGTTTTATAAAAAAAACTTTCACAAGTTCCAATACTGAGCTAGCCAACTAGTAGATTTCACTCAAGATCGTAATTATAAACTATAACCTGCCATTTCTTGTTGATTTCTGTCTTCCATTGTAACCACAAACAAAAGACGCAACTTAAAAAGAAGAAACTCACTCATGAAACCAATAACTAAATGAACGAGGTAGCATTCTTACATGAAAGCAACACATTCCGCCGCTCATGAATTGAAGAGACGCCAAAACACGTCCAATGACATCACAGCATAAATTGAAAAGAGAATAAGTATATGTTTCATTACAAAGATAAGCTGAATAACAGACTCTTCATCGCTAAACCTCGACTTCGAATGTCAACCACATGACTTTTCAGGTTCAAGTTGGCATTAACCCTAGTTAGACTAGATGTACAAGACCATAATAAAAAGAAGTAATTAACATCAATGAAAGTGATAGAAATTACCAAAATGCAGAATCCCCCAACCCATAACCCTAAACCCTAAATCGAACTAGTAAAACAACGATCATCAACACAAATTTCGTAAAATTAGTATTCAAGAAACAGTCTAAAACATATTTCATACTAACAAATACAACAAATTTAAAGATCAACGAAGTATGTAAAGAAAATAAAAAGGGTTATATGGGATAGATAGCTTACAGGGAATTTTTGGGACGGGGAAGTTGATGGAGGGAAATAGATGTGGAAGTTCATGGAGCAACCCAAGGTGGAGGAGTGATGTTTGTATCTTTTGTTGAATCCTTCGAACATTTTGGAGCTGCTGATTTCAGTCGGCTTGCTGTTCTCCATCTCTCTTGATAGCGTTTCTCGATTCTTGCTTAGATGAATGTGAATGTGGATGTGAATGTGACTGTGAAATGTGATGAAATGAGAAAAGGGTTTACTTTTTATATATGGCGAGTCAAGCTCACCTCGCACCACAGATGTACACTTGCCACTGTTTCCATTGATAAGGGGGTGTTTGGATTGGTCGCTATTTGGAACCGAAGTGATTTGTAGGACATCACATGGATTACAAAGAATATTTTATTCGCCGCGTGGCATGACATAGAATCGATTTTGATTAGATGGTATAATATAATATGATTTAGGGGCTGTTTGTTTACTGCTTAATGAAACCATTCAGCGTTGAATGCTGAATCATTCAGTGTTGAATGCTGAATCATTCAACGTGTTTGATTGCTGCCTCTGAATGAAGACTGTGCTGAATGATTTAGCATAATGCTGCTGAATCATTCTACTTTAATATGCATTCTGAATCATTAAGCACAAAGTATTTTACTCTAATACTTCTTCTTTCACATGTTGTCTTGTTAAACAATCATATCTTATAATATAATATATCACTATTAAGGTTAAAATGATAATTTGCATCATTCAGATTGTTCATTCAGAACCTTTATCAAACAGCATGTCACATTCAGAGGCAGATTCATTCAGAGTCTTTGAATTATTCAGACCACATAATCATTCAGTGCTTAATCATTCTGTTTTAACAAACAGCCCCTTAGACTGGATTTGTAGTTTTTTACGGGTGTTTTAAAACTTGGGTTGATTCGGTCTATTGATTCGTGAATTGTTTAGGAAAACGGTTTAATAATGATTGGGTTTATGTCTTTTTTTTACCCGTATTAAACGTCCGGGTTTCCAGATGATCTGCACCTTTCAATCCGTTATTAGTATAGTTTCAGGGTTATTTAGTTTTTTATATACTTCTTATGAATATTGTTAGTTGTTACCTTCATCTTTTTTTCTCTTTACCTGTGATTTCAATTTTCAAATCTTCTTCTTTTGATTACTCTTTTTCTATAGCTTTTGAAACCATCAATTATTTACCTTTAAATAGCTTGACTACACATCACTTCCCAGATGAGCTGTTTGGTAAATGGAGTTGAAGATAGAGAAAAGGACATTAGAACAAATCTTTTGATTATTTACCTATGAGAAAATAAGAAGTGGGAAAACAAACATTTCATATTACTTATTTTCAATTATCCACCAAACGGAGAGAAAAGGTGGAAATGGAAAAGTTGGAAAATAAAAAAATACGGAGATTTGTTTTTTTTTTCCTCGTAAGTTTCAAACAGCCCCAAACCCAAACACCTTAGCCGTTCATTCCTCCGTCTTCCCTTCGTCTTCTCTAACCGGCTCTGCTCCTCGTTTTCTCTGGCATTTCAGATGATTTAAGATAAACTTTATTAACTTTTAGAAGTTTTTTATTTTCAGAACTTTAGCACACGGTTAATTATTCAAGCCAACGTTATGTCTTGTAGTAACCCTCTCATGTGACCTTCACAAAAAGTTAAGGTGATCGTTTTCCTAATTCCTTAGTATATAAAAAAATTAAAAACCTCCCCCAAACACGCACCTCTCTCTCTCTCTCACGCATACTCTATGTTCGTGTAACACCCTAAATTTATAAAAGTTATTAAAATGGGGTGGTAAGTGAAAGTTGAGGTAAATGAGCAAAAGTTATAAATTATTAAATGGTTTAAGATAATGATTCCAAATATATACTCGTTGAGATTTTTGGATATCGTATGGAATACCAACTAATTTAAACCAACCGACTTCGAGTCGGCTCCCCTTTTTATCAAATTGGATCCCACCTTTATTTCCCCGTAACACATACATTTCTTTTGAAAGAATTACAAGGGAGAATCAAGACAACAAATTGAAGATTCATAACAAGAATCTTGTAGAGCAAGAGCCTATAAAAATTCATAATTTATAACCATGTAAGTGTTTATTCCTTTTTTATGTTCTTCTTGTTCTTAGAGGTTTAGTAGACCAAATGGGTCAAAGTGGGTAATTTAACCTAAACCTTGAAATTAGAAGTGGATAATGGATAAAATGATGTTAAGAGATGTTATGAAGTTTACTATGATCATACTTGATGATTGGAATCATTTAAAATCAAGTTTGGAGTGTTTTGGTTGAAATTCCAGTCAATGGCAGAACTGAAATCGTGAGCCTGGTCTGAGTGTTACTTCCTAAGGCCGTAGAAGTACAACTACGGCCGTATAAAGGAGGAAGTACATCCTACAACCACATAAAGTATAACTACAGTCGTAGAAGGGAAGGTGTACCTACTACGCCCATAGAAGGGAAACCTAAGGCTGTAAAAGGGGTTGTTTGGTCTTTATTGGGCATTTAAGTGGAGTTAAGACTGTATACATATTGATGCGTGTGTAGGAGATTATTGGTAACCTTAGTTTACTGTAGAAGATAGATAGACCGTGTAGTTGTGAATTGAACAGACTTCAAAGCCGTAACATATTTGCTAAGGTGGGTACCTCAATCTAATACTCGTAAATAATAATTCATGATTTCATATAATTTTATGGAATTACATATATGAGTAAGATCAGTATAGTACAACAATATAAAGTAAAAGATACGAGATTTGGTTAAATAGTACATACAGTTTGAATGGAATAACTACGAATATGCCAAACAGCTAAAGTGATATATGTGAGAATTATACAATATTTACACGAATATATGTGTGACATGCATATACAGTACCTATGTGGACATAATGACAATTATACAGATATACGTATTATCATTGTACAAGCATGTGTAATACCACTTTTCCGGTTTAACTTTTAAAACATATTAACTACTAACTAGCACCCAACATATCAGAGTTTACAAAACAAGTTTGCTATTTACATTAGTGCTAATAGTTTTCCCAATAGTAGTGTTAAATGTTTGCTTCCAAAATCCTAGAGCTATCCAGCTGGTCAGAGTGCTGGGGCCTTACCCTTGCTGTAACCTGATTCACCTGCATGCATAACATACTGAACAAAAGCAAACGCTTAGTGAGCATACTAATTAAACAGAATTAAACATTAAACAGGAATAAACTCTTTTCAGGATGTCTCGCATCCAAGTTGTAAAACCTACAAAACTATTTAAACTGTTAACTTGTCCCAGGGTATGACTGCACCTCGCGCGTAGCCAAGCCCCTGAGACCTTCCCTTGGGTATAAAGAGCTCAATATACCCCTTTTCACTTTCCTGGACACAAAGCTACACTTGCACGTAACTAAGTATCCGCATTACTTGGTACACAGCTAGCTGTATACCTTGTCACTGTTCTTGTGCATAGCTATACTCAAGGCATGGCTATACATCTATACTTACATCACATATACATTTAGCATATATCATATCATATGTATCATACTATTCACCTTGTGCATGTATACATATTAATCATGTTAAAAGTAAGTACACTCACCTTGTACTAGTTACAATGATATAAGGTTTATGTGTTCAGTTATGTATTTACTCACTTCCCTATACAAGTAACATTGCAATGTATCATAAATCTGCAATTCTGTCCTGAAATAGGGCCTACACGGGCCGTGTCCCATGCATACTACACGACCTGACCTGGCCACATGACGTGTGTTGACAAACAACCCTACATGGGTCGTGTAACTATACACGGGCAGTGTACCTCTTGTGCTACACGACCATGTAACCCTACATGGCCTGTAACCGCCTTAAGTCTCTACATGGGTCGTGTACCATTACACAGGCCGTGTTAACATACACGGTCAGGCTACACGTCCTTCCAAAACTTACACGGGCCATGTACGCTACAGACTCAGCCGACTGTGTTTCCTCACAGACGCTATTTTGACCAAAACTTCGATCCAAAGTTGATTCAGATCAACTAGGGGTGTTTACCTACACCCCATACAACAAATAACAATAACCAAATCAATAGGAAACACAATAAACATGCTATAAACATTGATTCCACCATAGAATCATCTTCTTGACCTAAAACACACAAAATACAATTAAGAATTCATACCTTGCTACTTGGGATTGCTAAGGTGATATTATGGTATTCTATTCTTGCTGAAATGATCTATAAACTACTAAGGAAATGGCTTCTATGAGAGTAATGCAATGGCTGTGCTTGGGAGGAGTTCTTGACTAATCAAAAGTCAAACTTCTATCACTTATATATATATACACACACACTTTCAAAGAATAGCAAAACAGACCCTGGACTTATCAACTTTTAAAATGATAACTTTAGCCCTTTTAATTAAAACACATAAAACATATAAAAGGTAACTCACAAAACACATAACACTTAAGCAGTTAATAATTATATTCCGAACCTTAGGGCATTACAGCATGACTATACGAATACAATACTTTTATGTACACCAGAATAGTCATTCAAATACAAGTTTTATGATTACAGCTACGGCACACATATGTGATATACAAGTGTAGTATTTATATTAATACAACTACAAATATACATATATGGGTATGAAAACACGGCACTCATACATATACAACTATTGTTATATAATTACAGAAATTTCTACAATCACACAACTATATATTCACACAAATACATATACGCGTGTAAATCTCTCTCTCTCTCTCTCTCTATATATATATATATCTAAATACATACAATAAAGTATTTCAAACACGGCGGATACAGCTGTATGTTATACAGACACAAATGCTATACATGTACGATGGTTATACAAATATAAATGTGTTACGGATACAACTACGGTTATAGTAGTTGAGATACATATACAGCTACAATGTGTGAATACAACTACGGTTACAGTAGTTGTGATACAGTTACAGATGCAACGCGGGAATACTCTTATCGTTACAACAATTGAAATATGAGTAAAGTTATAATACAATCACGGTCACGGAATACACATGATTATCAACATTGTTATTGAACAGTTATAGATACCGAAACAATTATTATATGAACGCATTAAAGAATTACGGAATCTACCGAAAGAATAAAGCTTAACCAAATCGTGAAACATTCTTTACAAGTTTTTATTTTGAGTTGCTCACTTGGTTTCATAGCTCATCAGATACTCCTAACACTTTTCAGGTACTTAAAGATTTTTGGATATGGATTCAGTGGATGAGCTCGTATTTTACAACTAAATTATTTAAAACTTTTTTAATGCCAGTTGTTTTCCCGACTTTTAAGTGTTTAATACTTTATATATTAGTGTTTGTAAAGAAATTCAACACATGCTTCCGTTACTATTTCTAAACTAGATCTTTGGTTGCAACAAAGTTCGTTTATTTACAAATATTTTTTATAAAGGTTTATACTAAAAATGGGGCGTTACAGTTCATAAAGATCTCTCCCCTCCCCCACAAACGCTTGAATGATAAGTATCTTTTTACAAACATTGGTCTCGTTGTGCCCTTTTATCGGGTTCTTGTTTATTGTGAACTAGTCTAGCCTCGTTCATTGTATGCTTTTGTTAGTGTATACGTGTATAGCCAGTCGGACTGTAATGAAATTAACATATTTGGCAAATATATTATGTGTGGTTAATGAAATTAATTTGTTGGACAAACCTAAATTTAAGGAAAAATAATAAAAGAGTTTTTTATTTAATTACTCATAAGGTATAAAATAATAAAAGAGTTTTTTTATTTAATTATTCATACGGTATAAAATAATAAAAGAGTTTTTTATTTAATTATTCATAAGTTATAAAATAATAAGAGTTTTTTATTTAATTTTTCATAAGGTATAAAATAATAAAAGTGTTTTTTATTTAATTATTCATAAGGTATCTTCTAATATTCTAATATAAATAAAAGATTAATTTGATAAAATTTATTAGACGATCTAAATCATTCATTTAAAAAAATATTTAATCTTGACCATTCATTCACTTAAAATCAAAAAATCAATTTTGACTTTTTAGAGTCAAAATTATTAAAGATAATTTCATATATGCCTTTATTAAATCATATAAAATCGTATTTGTCCGCCTTAATTTACAAATATCATATTTACCCTTAATTTATATATTTACCCTTTATTAGATAGTCAAAAAAAATTATTTTTCATTATCTTTATCAAATATTTATCATCACCCGTGTAATACACGGGCCACTTAACTAGTTCTTAATATTTGAAATTCCTTAAATTTCTAATTTTAAATAATAACTTTTATTAAGAACTAATAAAAGTTACAAATTTTCATATTTGATATTCCCGTTTAATCTAAGCTTTTTTTAAAAATATTATTGAGTACTTATAATGACATGATTACTATATATCTAATAAAATAAACTTATTTAATAATTATGACTACTGTAGGTACTACAAATGAGATGGGTCTATTTTAACTTATCTACAACCACAAATTAATTTAACATTTTGGTGAATTCCAAAATAGCAGTATAATTTAGAAAAAGAAAGGAATCAAATGATCGATCCCTAATTTCTCTTCTCAGGTTCACATGCTAATACGTTTACAGGTGTGATTCAGAATATATAATAATTAATAATAATAATATGGTTGATAAAATCTTAACACTTGTTAGGCTGTATTGCATTAATTCCAATTCAGTACTTCAGTCTAATTATTCGTTCGTTCGTTCATTTATATAATATAAAATAATTATAATTATATATAAATAAATCTTGAGTTGATCAGCATATTTTCGGCTCTATAATTTATAGTATAGGCATCCTAAGATAATTAAGAAACCTAATTAAAACAAATGATCGAGGTCATTAAATGATTGTTAAAAAATGAATTTGAATTTATGTTGATCTAGAAGCAATTAACTTAATTGAAGCTAATTAACATCGAATCTGCAAGCCGTTTGTAGTTAATTAATTAAAATTGACCCTTTTAATTTTCTACTCGTTACCAATCATATCTTATGAAAACGTGACTGATATGATCAGTGTGCATATATATATTTTTTGTATCACTGATCGAATCAACTCAGCAAGAAAACTCATTAGTTTAATTTACATTATAATCATTAAAAGTTATACGTAACTTATTTTACTGTAAAATAGAAGTAGAATAAACAAAACGTACACAAAAAACAAACCTTACGCATAAATGCATGCACTTATCAAAACAAAAATAATATATATATATATTCAATATAACATTCAGATTAACAGTTTCTAAATTATTCTTCTAATAATATTCCTGAACATTTATTTTAATTAGAGCATGTGAAACTGTGCAAGCATGATATA
>JAUEJL010110066.1:0-24860 GCA_032274825.1 Drosophyllum lusitanicum | reverse complement strand
TCTATTTTTAATAATATTTTTATATTATCATTTCTTTATTATTTTTCTTCTATTTTCCACTTAATCAATTATATATAATTCTTTTATTCAATATTTAATTCGAGATTTAGACGTACCAGATTCGAACACGACTAGGCCCAATCTGAGGATGTTACATCCGCCTTCCACATATCCGAGCTAGTCAAGTTGTGAAGGTGAGTCGACTTTTTCACCATCTTTGCCTTATAAATTTCATTATCTTTTACATTAACCAAACAAGGGATGTGATTGGATTTGGAATCCTTAGGATTTCAAGTCCATGAACCAAACACCCCTTAGAAGATGACTAAGAGAAGAATATTACGAGAATTGGATTCTATTCTTGTTCCTTCGAGTTTCAGATTACCAATAACTCATTTGTAATATGTGGGTGTCATTCGATTATTTTTTTCGGTTATCGGTTAAATCGGGTAGGATAATTTGGTTATTTTGATTAAAGAATATTAAAACCTTATTTAATTTTCAGGTATAAGTTATGGGTAGATTCGGGTGCGATTCAGTTATAACGAGTATCAAGTATAACCAAAAATACTAACATTGACTTATTTTATGCTTTTGATGATTTATTTTTAATAGCAAATAAAATACCATTACCACTACAAAAAGAAACCAAGCTAAATAAAAGCAGTAAACAAACCAAGCTAAACAAATTAACGTATATAATTTTTTTTCAATCTTTTTTTTGTGTATATAATTCTTGTTACACATAGTAAACAAAAACAAAGAACTAAATTTTCGCTTTTATTCTACAAATTAAACCAAGCTAAACAAAGCAATTATTTTTAAAAATTAAAGATTTTACATTTAGGTTATATTAGGGATGATTTTTTTAATTTTTAGATGATTTAATTATTATTAAGTTATTTATGTTGACATATATGAGACTTTACAACTTTTAGAAGATTATTGATGTAATTTAAAGGTTTGAAAGGATATATATATGTAATTAACAAAGTTTGTAAAGATATAGATTAAATTCCCATTTTTATATTTTTTTCGGGTAATTCGGGTATACCTAAATGGAAAATAATTTAACCGACCGAACCGTAATTAATATGGGTAACCTGAACTAACCGATCAGGCTTACCTGATAACCTGTTAGTCCTAGATTAAGTACTCAAACAACGATTATGTTTGTAGAAGGGGGGTTGATATGAATAAAGAATTACAAGTGTTTGGATGCAGAATTTTCTAACACTATAAAAGATGACAACAAGTCTGAGTCTAACATATAGAATGATTAATCATAAAGACAACTTATGTTTAAAGGTGTTCAACACATGAACGAGTTTGAAAACTTCTAAATGCTAACTTTAGATTTGCTTCGGTTAAGTTACAAATCCAGATTCTTTTAAGTCTTAGTCATGTTTCAACAAGGAAGCAAAGCTTGCATATTTATAGATGGATGAAGGTAGCATCGGTTGATAGTAAGGTGTTATTGAGAATATAACATTTAATTGATAAAGTTAGTGGAGTCAAAGTATATATTATATTAATCGGGTTCTCAATAAAATAATATTAATTTATGAAAAGTAAACTCACTCATGATATTTAAATATATATCTCGTACCTTTTTGTCTTGAGCAGCTCAACTTCAATTTCCATGCTTGAAACAATTATCATCCATAAAATCTTCAGCATTTGACTTTCTTAAACATGTTTGTTGGCCATGCTTTTGTACTTGAAAAAATCTTTGAAATCTTTTTTCAAAGTAGCTTTAACATTTTTCACATATTAAAGTTATGTCCTTTTTGCTTTACTTTACAAAACAAAAGATGAAAATAATTTTACAAAATAGAAGATCTAAGGTTGTAAATGAACAATATATGTTCAGCCTTTGACTTAAGATAAATTATAGAGAAACATAAAAAATAACTAAGTATCGATGAGATAAGATAGCACAGCTGAGCAATGAATTGCTCAGATATGCATAAGGATTGTTCAGCTAAGCGATAAACTCTGCTTAGCTGATCAAATCTGATCTAAGTATTTGTTAGCTGAGCATCCAGAATGATCGGCTTAAGGCTTAACTTACTCATTCAGTATGATTAGCTGACCATTAATCTATAAAATTAAGTAAAATACAAGTCTTATCTTAATGACACATATTAAGATAATTTTTAGTCTATTACAAATGATAAGTTTTGTTAACATCAAATCTTATGTTTTTCAATAAGATGGTTTGATTCTAGGGTTGAAATGGTTATCTCCCCAACATAACCATTTTAACCGAACCTTGATCGAGTCGGTCGGTTTTTTTAGTTATCCTATAGTTTCGACGGGCCTACGTCAAACCTTTTTTTTGGGTCGAGGGTTAGGTTATTCAGGTTGCTTATAATTTTATTAGGAATTTATTAGAAAATAGGTTTATTCCAAACAAGTTTGTTAAGAGATTTTGAACGTATTAATTTAAATTTACTTAATTAACCTTCCCATTCTCCTTTTTTCCCTCTAAGCTAATCCAACACCGTATCAGCTAATAAGAGTGTGTTTGGTGAAACTAGCTGGTGTGGAGGCCGATACTGATTAACTGATAATCTCAAGCCCAAACCAGAAGCTACTTGAAAAAGTTTTTATTTTGTGGGATTATGTTTTTAATAAACCCCTTAAGATTTTAACACCCGAACGAGGCTAGAGGG
The DNA here is from genome assembly GCA_032274825.1 of Drosophyllum lusitanicum. NCBI lineage: Eukaryota > Viridiplantae > Streptophyta > Magnoliopsida > Caryophyllales > Drosophyllaceae > Drosophyllum > Drosophyllum lusitanicum. The sequence goes on along the minus strand of JAUEJL010110066.1, from coordinate 22,182 downwards.
CTAGGGATTATGAAAACTAAAATCCCAAGCCCCATAATCGCCTATAAGCCTGTTGCCGAACACACCTTAAGTTTATAAGCCAGTAAGTTTAAGGCTAAAATAATAATCTAACACACACACACCCTCCCTCATGTCCTTTTTTAAGAGTTAAACGGTCTTTTAACTATTTCAAAATTAAAAAGTTAGTGTTTTACCTTTAAAAGTTGTATGGTTGGTCATGTATAACCCATTTTATTACGAGAAAAGTTCTTTTTAACGGTTTATATTTACCAAGTTTGTTATCCTCAGTTAAATGACAATTTTATCCTTAAGTTTTAATTAGTTAAATATATTGTGTATATATATATAACAAATAAAAAGATTAAACCATTCATCTCTCTCCTCTCCCCCTCTCTCTCAGCACTTCTCCATTTCTCTTCTCTCCAGCCAACCACCACCAGTGCCTCCCACCATCGACACTATCATCGACCACCATCTCTCTCTCCTCTTTTAATCTATATCTCATCCCTCTTTCTTTCTCCATCTCTTTTAGATGTCCCTTAAACCCATTGTGTGTCTATCGCCACCTCCATAGCTAACTCGGGGCACCTTCATAGGTCACATACACTAGTTTCAATGATGGGGCGATTTATGTGCGGGGGAAAATTAATAGAATAATAACTAAATTTGAAAACTATTCCACCAAGTCACCAACCCCTTTATTTCACATTGTGAATTTTCTCATGGGTTACCTTGGTGGAACAATTTCCAAACTTGATTATTATTATGTGAAATTTTCCCTTTATGTGTGTGGCGATGGGGCAACTTATAGAGTTTCTAGACGTAGGCGATTTAGGGTTTTCAAGATTATAAATCGGATTATGAAGAAAGGGATTCGGAAGTGGGTGAAGTCGAAGAAGAAGGAGACAGAGATGGGTGAAAGGATGGTGGTCGGAAATGGGAAAGAAGAAAGGGTAAGTTGGAGGTGGGTGAAGTCTAAGAAAAAGGAGATGGCGATTTCTAGGGTTTTCAAGATCAGTTAAAAAAGAAGTATAAACGAAGAAGGAGATGTGTGAAGTCAGAGTGTGGTGGCAGTGGCGGTGCTCAATGGCTGGTGGTGGTGGTCGGAAAGGGGAAAGAAGAAACGAGTAAGAGATGGTTCTTGAGAGTGAGAGGGAGGAGATTTTGAGAGAGAGTGAGAAAGAGAGAGAGAGAGAGAGAGTGTGTGTGTGTGTGTGAGAGAGAGAGGAAGAGAGGAGAGAGTTGACTAAGAGAAAGAGTAACAATAAGAGGGAGTGGGTATTTATTTTTAAATATTAAATATTATTTAAATTATTTACAAATTAAAAGGAGGTTAAAAAGACCTAAATGCCCTCATGTGCAATGCACATGAGGGGGATGTAACCGACTTGGTAAACGAAAACCGTTAAAAAGGACCTCTCGCACCAAAATGAGTTATAAAGAACCAACCATGTAACATTTAAAATGTAAAGGACTAAACTCGCAATTTTAGGATAGTTAAAGGACCATTTAGCCATTTAACTCATTTTTTAATTCCACAGCCGCGCTAATTGGAACCTAGAGGAGTAGAGGATGCCGGCAGCTCGGCCCCTTTCAATATATTATGGGCTTCTATTCCATTGGACATGTACATATATAAATATAGTTTTTTTAAATTGACCACTAAAATGGTGAGCCTTGGACGGTTGACCACCTCTCCATATGTGTGTTTACGCGTGCGGGTGCGTGACTGAGACTCGGCAGCGATTGAAGGTAGCGCAAATTTCCAGTAGACGACCTTGAGAGTGGAGGCATAATGGAATGATGTCCAAGCCCTACATGGCTACATTACAACGCCGACCCATGAACACATATAGTCTTTTGCTGAGTAAATGATATATTTGATTTCTTCTTATACTTTAATTAAACCTTGTACTAATTGTACTACTTTAAACGTTTTTTTTTCGTTGTTGGACAGTAATTCAATAATTTTGAGACAAAAGGAGTATTATTTTAGGAGGAAAGGATCCATTAGGTAGAAGTATGTAGCTACACCCACAATCCACTTAAATCACTAAACAGTTAGGTGGCGTAAATATTCTTTTTTTAAATGAGTGACGAGTACAATCACCCATAAAGTAGGTTTGCTTCTAGTTGTATGGATCATCTACCTTTTCCATTTAATTAGAATAAATTGTTGATTTTGCCAGGGAAAAAGTTGTAAATTGTAGTCATTTATACAATTGTATTGAAATGCTAATAAGAACCAACAGCCAAACCATATAAAAGTACCAATCCGATGAGTTAATAACCCGATTCAAATAAGCAAGGTTCTTTATTGATCCTTGTTCTATACACACACAAAATTTGGTTCGGACTGAAGCAGACAAAGAAATGCTTATTTGGTACAAGTAGAACCAAGGATACTATTTCTGTTCAGGGTTCTATTTCCTGTTCAATATTGGTTTTACAGACGCATGCCAAATTTCGCACCCATTGTTGTAACCAAATAAACAGAGTATAATCTCAGTATAGCTCCAAGTGGAAAGACCCAATTCAAGATCAACAAGTGATACCACACTTTACAACTTAAGATTTAGAAAATTAAGAAATTAATGCTAAGAGAGCTTTATCTATATGAATGGTCCAAAATAAATACCAAGTTCTACAAGAGTTGCAACCAGTGGGCATGGACAAAACTCTTTCGGATATGTAATAGTGGAGCTTAGAACAAACCGTTAACCGCACCCCCAAAAGAATGAATTGCCACCACTTGAGCCCACATGGATATTGGATCAGCCTGAGCCGAGAATGCCATGGTGAGACAAGCTACAATGGCTGTGACCAAGGTTCATGACTGGAGGATCATTGGGAGCCAACTCCAAAAACCTGTAATCTGTTCAAATTGCAAGATGCAACTCGCCTTGAATAGGTGAGATATATAACAGCTATTTACAGTACCATTAAATACTGATATGAAAGTAGATTATGGGTGCTTGTTTTCAGGTTGTATTGGTGCCTTGTCCCTAGAACCCAAAACAAGAAAGGAACATAGAGCACTTTCTGATGTAAATATTTACGTTTTTGAACCCCAAAGGGGCAAAACCCCAACGCTGGATGCTGCATTATCCAACTTGTATAGTAATATACCATATTCATCAGACTCAGTGAAAAACTTGAGGTGATGCATAATACTCGCTTTCTTTGAACATGGGCCTTAAATCTTCTTTCAACATGAAATCTGTAGGAAAAGAAACCAGATGGCCCTTCACTGCTGCTAATCTATCCATGGGATCGATTCCCTTCACACTTCCATCTTGATAGGATTCAAGAATCTCGGGGGCTATTCCTAGATCAATTGTAGTATGCCCGAGTTTTGCCTTTCTCTCACCCAAACATTGCCTTAAAGATGCTCTGCATGTTGGATTTGGACATTGTGAATATTAAACCAGGTCCAGGTGGCATAGTGGGTGGGTCAAAATGGGAAAACTCCTTTTGTCTTAAAAAAATCAATCAACAACCATTGTAAATATGACTAAAAAAATATATTATCTTAATAATAATCTAAATAATTTATTACAGGGGCGGACTTCCATTGGTGCCAGCGGTGGCACGTGCAATAGGTCGAATTTTCGTTTGCAGTGTGTATTATTTTTTGAAACCATAGTTTTATACATCAGTGCAACATGTTAAAATTTATTGTGCTAGACATGTTTTCTAATCCAATTAATGACCTGACTAAACAATCAAACAGTAAGTTTTTAAATGTTTTATGGACTTTTTCTCCTACATGTGTGATACTTGGCCCATAATCAATTAAAAATCCCATAAACAACTTAAAAAGCCCATAATCAACTTTAAAAGCCCATAAACAGCTTAAAAAGCCCATTACCTGGAATGTATAAGATCATTAGGGATGCAAGAGAAGACATCTTGGTAGATCATGGTATTTGTCTGTCAATAATAAAATGGAAGCATGGTGATTAGAGACAAACATTGCACTTGTTGCCAATTCTTATTGAAATACTTGTTTGGATTTGCATGAACAACTCTGGAAAGTCTCACACTTGAAATTTTGATCTTACCCTTGCAGTTGCCATCCATATATCTTTGTAGGTGGAATCAATCACAGGGTCAGCTATTTTGTTAATCTGCAAAATGAATATTAAGCATATGATATTAAACCACCACCCCTTTTAATAATCTTTAATTGTAAGACATGGGGGATTGGGGGTGATGATGTCACAAGATGAGCAAACCTCAGTACTATGAAGACCAAGGTGCTCAGACCATAGTGAAAGACGAAGACTCAAGGCAAATTTTCCAGCCTTCCATGGATTCCCTCCCATGGAAGATTTAACAAACTCCTTATCTTCAATAAGTATTCCGATCTGGGGTAACAAATTCTTATGATCAAATTAAATGTACTTTAAATTAGACCAAAGTAGTAACTGTGAATTTGTAATCAAGATTCAAGATGAATGAATTACCTCAGAATCACGTAATCCAAGCAAACTCCTATCATTGATATTAGCAGATCCAACCAAGACTGTATTGTCATCAACTATCATAACTTTGCTATGCACATACACCTGTAGTATACATAGATAATTATTTACCAGATAAAATCTTGGAAAATGGCACCATAAAATCACTTGATGTAATAAAAGAATCAAGTACTAAGAAAGGCAAAACTGCATATTCATTAAGCTAAGTATTTAGGACTTACTGGACTTGATGCAACAAGACCATCATCAGAAAGTCTACCATAAGCCCTGAGACCGTAGAAAGAGATGTAGTCATGAACTCTAGGACCAAGAACATCTGAAAGATTGTGCAAAATAGAACTGTTTCCTCTTGATATTGTTCGATACTGCCAATGCATTATGGCTCTTACAGATGCGGCCCCCACATCATCCAGACCACCCTGTAAAACTTCAGTAAGTGAAAACCAATAATTACAGAGCTACAAGAGTAAATTTTATATTAAATAACCAACCTGGAAGCCAGGTAAGAGTGGTATAACAATAATGACCCTAAAATGATGTTTTTCATGATATGCCTTCATGATACGCCTGTATAAGGATTCCAACACACGATTTCGAATTATCTCATCTCCAGAAAGACCTGAGATAAAGAATTGGTTCTGGAAACAAATTGTATTCAATAAATCAACAAACATGAAATGAAAAGTTATTAGGTATAGTTTATGTTTTCATATGGTTTCTTCCACTTCAAGTACATCCATGACATGATCCATATATAAATTAACTTACATAAAAAATAAAAATATTTAAAAAATTGGTGATCTTGACGATGAATGAGTTTATGATGTACCTCAATGTAGACAAAGTGTTCAGCTTTCTCAATAAGGGAACAATAAGCTTTGTGAACGCTCTCTTCAACTTGACTTGTCCCAGCTGACCATTGGCTTACACTTCGTACAACCTAAAATGAGAAAGTCATGGTGTTTATTAAGAAAATCTAACTTAAAACTTTTATTTCAAAGAGAAAAGAATATGTATTCAGTATTTCAAAGACGATATATAGGCGCTTAGAACACAGCATGTAGCAAATCCAGCAAACAATATGGTACAGACAAATCTAGGCTATAAACAATCTTCCAATACAACAGTATAGTTGCATAAAATTCAACCTTCGGTAGGGCAGGCTAAGAGGCTTGCAGGAACAATAGATAAATCACAACTACAGGTGGCTTTTTTGACACATTTACTTATGATAGGGTTGGTTTGTGTTTAACTTCAACAAGTCAAATGAGAAATCAAATAATATAGCTAAAATGGGAACTGGTCAAACAGGAAGAAACTAGAAAGACACCCAAAGTCTTGATTATGCATACAAATTCGAAAATTTAGATTATTAATGTAACATGTTTTATAGTCAGCTGATGGTTATTTTATAGTCATAACTAACGCACTAATTTCTTATAAACAATTTGAAAAGATGGCCAAAAATTCATAGCGGGTCAATGGAACCAGAACAAAGTCATTCCAGCCCGAACTAAAAATGACTTGTTTCAACTGAAAATTATTTTGACCTGTTACGCAACCCTCCCATCATGCCACCTGATTAATTGCAGATTATATAACGAAGCATGTGAACTATCCAATTTCATGTTCTCAAAAAGGCAATAATATTAAAGTAATTAAAATAAAAAAAGGAGCCAGCCATTTCAAGAGTAAAAGCTAACCTGACAGCGACATGCAACACGAGGACCAACTTGTCCTGATTCATCTGCAGAAACCACTAGGTTGCCTCGCTCCTGAGTCTCCCACCATTCTTTATCAGAAGGTTTCATGCTAGGAAGCACCACTACATCAGACAACAAATCTTGCTCAAGATTTAAGGTACGTCGCTCATCTACAAAACCTCTCATTGGCATATCTGGAACAAAAGCTTCAACTTTGGATTTCCTGAAAGAGAAAGGAGTCCTGGAAGGCCTACTTGGCTGATCATGAAACTCATTTGACCCATTAATATTTAATTGTCCATTAGAAGCATCCATCCCATCAGCCTCCTGAGGGATTAGCAATGGGATGTCTTCAGAAGATACAGATGAAGAAGAATTCTCTCTGTTGATTACTTTATGAGTTTCCACAACTGTTGAATTTTCATCCTCCTGCTCTTTATTCTTACCCATGTAATGTGGGATCACCATGTGCTGCTGAGGCATAAGTAGTGGAATAGCTTGCTCATTGAGAGCTTTATTTCTCTGAAAGAATTATAGCTATGTTATGTAAGTTCATATTAACATATGATTCTGGCTAATAAAGCAATCAATTTGAGGCAAAAGCAAAGACCTTTGCATAATTCCAACGCTGAACAAAGTGTCGAGCAACATCACGACATGGTGGGCCCCATAAAGCACAATGGACATCATGCCATGGCATACGAGGATATTTTTTACGATCAAGCTCATCCTTCATAGTATCCTCCCAGGAATTTGGTTCAGATTCCCTGTAACAACAGAGGATAAAAAAGATGAGGCTGACTCATAAGGTCAGTGAATATTATATGAAGTGGTTTATATGAGTGATTCCCCGTATCATGATTTAAATTAATGCTTTAATTTGTACTCTGATTCATACATGACCTTGATTATAAACTTGAAACAAAGACAAGCTAAAGTCAAGTAGCCAATTGTATGGTATCTAGTTAATCTAAAGAAATTGATTGCATATCAGACTTGCCTAGAAAAGAGAGTGTGTCATAATTAATTATACATATTAATACAGTGGTTAAAAAAATAAATTACCGAGGGTTATAGTAGTCCTTTCCAGGCCAAAACATAGCAGGTTCGTCACCCACTTTGTGCTCATATGAGTCATAACGACCAAAGCAAAGATCAAGTCCACCAATGAAGCAAACATCATTGTCAACAATGACCAATTTCTCATGGTGGGACCTATGTAATACAAGAAGTAAAAGATAGAAATAAATGGAATCAATTATGAAGAATATAAGAATCAATAAGCAAGACAAACAGGAAACAGAAGGGGAAAAGAAAAGGCCAAGCAAATGTTAAAACAAAGTACAGGCAAGATAGACCGCTTACCATAGATACACGCCACTAGAGAAATGGTCTGGAAAACGTAAAACTCTGACATTCTCATGGATGGCTACCAGTTTTTTCTTACTATAGACGCTATTAATTTTCAATGCAAGAGCAAGCTCTTTATACATAAGAATGTAAATCTGCAGTCCAAAATTGCCAACAAAACATGATAAGTTACTAGCATAGAGCTTGTTATCATTGATACATATGATGCAAATAAAAGAACCGCTTTAAAAAAACATCTGAATTGTGGAAGTTACTAGCATAGAACTTGTTATCAGCAAAAATAAAATTGCATCTAGGGTGAATTAACAAATAACTTAAATACATTGTTCCATATTAAGCTAACTTTAGACATAGAGATCAGGAGGGGTTGATTATTATGATACAAACTGGCTCGATAATAGAACACAAAAGAACGGAAAACAGAACAAATAAATGAAACAGATAAGATTAATTGACTTTCTAGAGGTCAATCAGCTCTCCCACGGTTTACTTTTGAGAGGCAAACCAACTCTCCATATCGTATAGAAATCACCAATCAAATTATGCATGGTGAAAATTACAACACTAATGTCCAATGACCTAGTTATATTAAGAATCCATTCTTAATATAACTATGCTTCTGATTTTTGTCTAAAATAAAATTATCTGATAAATTTCAATATCTATCTTATAATTAAAACGACACATTTGATATAATAATGATAAATAAATCAGAGACGTGTCAGATTATTATTATTATTATTGTTAAGGAAAATTTGAAAGAAGCAGCATCACTAGGAGAGTTGGTTTACCTCTTAAAAGCAAACCATTGTCTAGGAGAGTCTGCCTCTCTCTAGAACATAAGCCATTATTTGTTCATTACCTGCGTTTATTACATTATATTTGATCTACTGTTTAACTTTGGTGTATTTCAGGACCGGGTCCTATCAGGATCAAGAATTTCTATTGTGTAATGTAAATTTACAAGCCACCCTCTAAACTCTACCAGTCTCATGGTTAATAGTTCTGCATGGTTAGATGTAAGTCTAACTTTAAAGAAATAGCCAACCTGAACACCTTGCTTGGCTTTTGCCTCCAGCAGAGCATCAAGGCGAGAAGATGCATGGGCCTGAAAAGGGCGTCGTAAATATAATTCGGGACACAGCCACCAACCACAAATAAATATCTGCATGAAAAAATAGCCATCAAAGGGTAATATAGATTTAGTAACAGTAGGAAATCACTAAGAATTGGCATGAATTAAGATATAGGAATGAGGAAGAAACCTCTGATTTCGCCCCTTCAATTGCTAAAGCAATTGCCTCAAATGCTGCTCTACCATCAACAAACCACTGAGCTTGGCTACCATCATCTGTCAGACCACGAGGTGGAGCAAATGAACCAAAACGGTGAGGATAACACCAACCCTCAGGAGGCCGGAGTCCAGCATCATTGATTGCAGCAACCCAGTCCCTAACTTTAGTTTTATTTCTACTTCTTATCGTTATGCTTCTGCTTCCACATGATACCTATCGTCATTTTTATGGTCAAGAAAGGTAAATTATGAATTAACTCATTTTTAGCTTACACCGACTAACTTTGAATAAGAAGTTGTCATTGTTTCTTTGGTCGATCATTTGCAAAGTTTACACAAGATATGTAATAATTCTTTTTGTAAGTTAATTGTAAAAAAAATATTGAAAAATACATGAATTAAGTATCTAATAAGAGGTTTGAATATTGGTTACAAGTAGAAACATATGCCTTTTTAGTCGGTTCTCTACAATGTAACATTAACGGGATCATTCATATACAACTAACTAGTACATCTGGGTTCCTACATGCTAGCAAAACTATATATAGCTTATAAAAAGAAATTGATTAAATAAAAACTTTTACACAAATGATCCTGGTTTTTCACAAACTTTCAGTTTTCATTTCCATTTCTAGTCCTCCACAGAGGTACTCAATTTGAAGAGAACCTTACTGCAATATTTGACTGAAATCATTGATATGGTAGTAATATCACTGAAATGACTAGAAAACATATGACTTGACAAAAAAGCAGAAACAAGCAACTTGTTGACACACAAACTATAAGTAACTATGGTAGTGATAACGGACATGAACAAGGAAGCAATATCCTATAGAGGATGTCTATTATGTAGTCCATGAAAATATAATTGATTTATCTGTTATTTACCCTGCTAATGTATAGTTATTAATTGTGCTATACTTGCCAGAAATGAATGCCGTAAGGGGTTATGTTCGTTGATTTCTTTCGCTAATGACACGCGACCTTCTCCATTGCCATCTGAAGGGGGTAGAACATCGAAGACAATTATGTCCAACGGCTCAGCGTCAAATGGATCTTTTAGCAGGGCTAAGAATCCAGGTTTCAATACAGCCCACACCTGTATGTATTTTGAAAACATCATAAAGAAACAGGCAGAGAACTTGTCACCATGATAGAATAATGGATGAACTAAACTAGAAGACAGCCAAGATCTCATAAAAAAGTCTAAATACAGGAGAACATCATCAGAAAATAGCTAGAGAAAAAAAAAGTAATCCTAAAGAAACTAAAAATAGGCGAATAATGCTGGTTCGGATTAAATAACAGAACTGAGAAAAAAATGTAAACTGCCACTAGATTGCTGAGTACCTATCACATTGCACGGATGTTAATGTCATTGAATGTTTGGGATCCATGATAAATACTATGATTTCGTAATTGCAAAATCTGTGGCTCACAAGGCAGGTCTTTAGAAATTTCTTAAATGTGATATTTGCATTAAAGTACAGGAAATGACTTGATTGCTAAACTTGATATTCTGGAACAAAGTGAAATGAATAATGTCGTCAGTACTGCTTTTCAAAAAAAAAATTATGTGGTCAGTACTGTTTCTGCCGGTATTGTTTCAATGGTGCCAACTGTATCTCGTAATATCATGGTTACGAGCTGTCACTATCATCAATTGCAAGTAGCACCTCTGCTGAGCAGCCATTATCCTCAACAACTATCGATCCAAGTAAGTTTGTATTAACATTATTTAAGTGACACGTATATCTTGTTTTTCTCAAAAAAATCAAAAGATTGGCCACAGAAAGCATAAGCATCCATAAAAATCACATGGGATTGACATTTCCCGCTTGCATGATAAAAACGAGGCTGCTATGCACATTTATAGTAACCACAATGAAGTGAATTATCATTTCTTTTTGGTGAACGCATGGTTGGTACTTCTCATGAAGTTCCTTGTGTATTGCCAGTTGAGTGTGACATCTACACAAAGTCCCTCCCTAGACTCCAATTGATCCTATCTTTAGCAAGTTAAAATGTTTTATGATTTGTTCCAACTTGAGGAGGAGGTTTAATATATAGGATCAACATACTTATGTATATATCTTTATAGATTGTATCAGCACTTTAACCCACCATACATAGTGAATTCTGATCAGTGATCACAACATGATGGGATGTAATATGTAACTATGAGATCTTAGGAGCAAATTGTGACCCTTGTTTTTATGCCACATGTAAGTATGTAACTATGAGATCTTAGATGCAAGTATATTCATACAAATCAGATAACCACATATGCAGAAAAAGAGCAAATGAATTATCAACTCTAATATGAGGCAGTGATACCTTTTGCCAATTGTCGTTGCAGCAATTGAACCAAAGACAAGCAGAACATTTTCTGTCATTGTCCCTGTTTGGAATTGTTGGTAAATGCTTCACTAATACATACTCTTCTTTTAGCTTGGAGCCATACTCAGGGCAAAAGGATAATTTAGAAGCCCCCATAAACTTGCAAACCTGCTTTAAAGAACATTCATGCTAATTGTAAGAAGGTGACAAGGCAGTACTCGACAATAAAGTAAAAAGTTTCCACTGAGCAATACTTCGAAAGTTGAAAGAGGGGTAACGACACATACATTAATTAGTTTAAAAGAACGCTGGTCAAATAAAGATTTATCTTCAAGGGTCAAACGGAATATAAATAAAAATAAGAACATATGATAATTTCAAACCATTTATTTATGAATAGGCTGATTAGGTTATGTTTTATCTCTGGGTCATACAGGCAAAATAAATAAGGATAAAAAAGTTAGCTTAATAGTACACACGTTGTAAGTCGTCCACAATGTAATTTATTAGCATTAAACCTCTAAATCATTTTATTAAAAAAAGTTGATTATTATTGGAAAATATAGCTTATAATCGTAATTAGTATAATAATTGTTTACAAAAAATTTAGATATTCTGAACAAAAATTGTTTTGGGTCAGCCAGACCCATATAAAAACTATTTTGCGACCTCTAACAACAAATTTTTTTTAACAGCTAAACACACACACCCACCTAATTCTACACCATATGTCCACTACCGGGACTTGAACCCACAACCTTAAGGTTGGGGAGCACCTTTTCCAAACTCCAATACCGCTAGGCAAAGGCCCTTTGGTTCTAATAACAATTGAAGAGGGCCTTGGGAAGTAGACTACAATTGTACCTCTCTGGAATTCACAATGTCCAGGTTCCCAAGAAAATGATTCAAGTATTCCTGCATTGCGGTCTTTGCTCTATCTGACATGGAATGTTGCCTTCCAAGTGCTGGGCGTATCATTGGCAGGGCTGCACTTGACGGAACATCTCTGAACAAAAAATCACCTGTAAGAACTATGATCATTATAGCAATGAACCAATATTCTCACCATATTTTGTAAAGTTAGATACTTAGTAATCACCTGTTTTTAACACTTCCCTCGTTATTTAATGTCATTACATTGTCATCAGGTTCATCATCATCATCATGCACAACTGCTGGGTGGTCCCCGATTCCAAGGTTTTGAAGCCATTCTTTGACCTTAATATGGAAGATTGTGAGTCATACTATGATACAAACAAAATCTGCCAAATATAACTAATAGCTGATAAGAAAGATTGACAAACCTGTTCCTGTTTCTCATGAATTTCTTCAATAATGGCACGTTTCTTCAATGCAAAGTGTAAATAAAATACGTGTGAAGCTTTCTTCACTAACTGCCACTTGAACTGCAGCTCAAAGTACAGAATAAACCAGTAAAAACAGAACTGGGTAACAAATTCGAAGAGCTGTAATGCACGAGTATTTGAAAGAGGCAATAAAAGAAAAGAGACTGAAAGTCTGAAATGGTTGCAAAACCGGTCCCAAACCTTAACCAAACTTTCAAGGGTTAATTGACTGTATTAGTTGTCAGTTGTCACTCTAGTCACCAATAGCGATGCTAAAAGCTATCACTAATACATTACTAATGCCTATTTAACCCGGCCACCTTATAGTATAGTAAATGAGTGACCCAGATCATGAGTTAATTAGTAAAGTGCTTGCGTTCACAAGAAAATGAAATTAGAGGACTAATAGAGTTAATTGACGCTGCTTTGAAACATTAAATGATAATACTGATTAGCATCAAGAAGTTAAGTGCAACTTAGCTAAACCATTTATAGTATAGTAAATGTGTATAGCATAAAACAATAAAGCAACAAAACAACAAAGATCAGTAACAATTGCACTACCAGACAAACAAAGCAAGTCCACAGATCAGCTAAAAGTAATACTTGAGACATGACACCATTTTGAGTCTTAAAAGATAACCCTTTTCCACCATTTTGAGACATGGCTTGCTGTTGTCTAGCAAGGAAATTTGGATTTCAATCACATATACAGAAAGATCTACTAAACTGTCTTCTATAAGAACATGAGAGTTTTGTAATATCTTTCATTGAGCAATTCCATCAGTTCTTTGGTGGTGCAGTTTTAGCTTCTTCAAAGCTGATACTATGAGAGATCATTAGTACCCTGGAGATTACAGTTGGAAACTCTAGCTTTCTTAGCATTATTGCTCAAGCTTTCTGCTCAAAGTCGTCGTTAGAAAGTCCTCATAGAATTTTGAAGGACCTAGAGCTGAACGGGAAGCTCCTCTCATCGTACTCCGAGTGAAGATCTAAAAGGCAGGAGATAGGTAGTCTAACCTTAATGAATATACTGTCGATGTACAAGCAAGAAAACTATGTAATGAGAAAAAAGTTGTTGCAATATGTATCTCAAGGTGTAACACTAATCAGTCAGGAATCGTGAAAACAAACAAGAGAATCTCTGCAACTAAGTAAGAGAAAGGCTCAGTCAGCCTGCTAATTTCTGGCGATAACATCCATAACTTGCCCAATGTGTACTAAAAATATAGTAAGACCTACCAGAAAATTCGCTACTTTCAAACTTGCTCAATCCCTAAAACTAACTCAAAAACTTTGGAATGGAAGAAAAGCCCATTGAATTGAAAAATGTCAGGGCAAAACTGACTTATGTAGTTTTTCACTTCTGTCATAATTGACCAAGGTTCCAAAGGGTAGAAGAAAAAGCAACAAAGAAAACAAGATGGTATGCAATGGCTTTACCTCAAAGGATTTTTATTTGTTGTATCAAATTGATGCAGCATTTTGCTTGCAGTCTTATCAATTTCTTTCAAAGGGTGTTTTGTTTGCGATTACTTGAATAGCAACTGGGTTGGGGATGTGATTCGATTTTTCAAACCCAACTTGATCTCCATGCTAGTATCCTTACTGAGCAGAGAAGAATACTTTACTGTTCCTTTCACTACATTCTAATTCAAGCACGATTAACCAATCTTATGCAGCTATGATTACTGTTTATGGAGAGACCAGTAAGGCAGTAATGATGTAACTATAGTAGATGTACGTATGTAAGGCTAGTCCATAGGCTATCTGTTCAGGGATATAGAATGGTTCCCTACTTTGAACTCGCCAGCACAAAAGCCTGTAACTTCCTCTCCAATAATAATGTGAAGAGGAGCTCTGCATTATACCTAAAACTACTGCCTTTAAGTACATTACAACGAGCAGGAATACTAAATTCTGACAGAAAGTAACTCATTCTCAAAGTTCGGAGTGCACCAATGAAGCAAGGCTGTGTGTTTTGACCACAAGCTTTAACCACCGCAGTACCCAAAATACCATAGAATCATGTGCCCCGAAAAACTACAAATCATTCTCAAGAGAAATTTGTCTTTTGCAGTGATTTCCTTATAGCAGGTCTAGTCAGAAAGAGAGTCTCTAGTAGATAGGGCCTTCCCTGACCCCACTATTTATTAGATACTCCTATTTATCACTAGAGAAGTCCTGCAATACGATAAACATTCCTTTGGGTGACTGCTAGAAGTCCTACACTCCTACAAGTGATTGAGATGAGGTTTTTCCCATCTAGTCTGCACAACTATTTCTTTTGCGATAAACATGGTGCAATTGTGCAGTGTTGCCACTAGACCACTAATTGATTTCCACATCAAACTTTCTTTAGATGTTTCGAGAATTGAAGCATCCAAGTTAACAAAACAGACAATTCCTGAGTCTATATCTACTTACTCATAAAAAACACCTAGAAATATTATAATGTACAGCTCTAAGTGATACAGAAATCATGTTTTGAAACCTTCTTTCCATCCTCGTTCGTCCCCAAATACACAGCTAAGAAACCTCTATCAAATTTGTTCACATTCATTTTATTTATAAATTCATCCATCAAACAGCAGTTATTCAACTGTTTCTAAACATCTTACTGTGATTCAGATTTTGATCTTTATTGGGTTTTGCAAATGGTAACATAACTTGCAATGGCAAGTTCCAAATAGACTAGCAAGAAAAGTATGTTTCTATTTATAACGTTAGCCCTTAAATAAATACAAAACACGCAAGCTTATTTTAGAATGAAAAACAAGATGGCTTGTAAGGCTTTTTTGTTTTAGCCTGTTTGTTAAACAAAATGCTGCTATTTAGTTGCCAGTAAATTGGATCTCACTCTAACTTGCTTATTAAACAAGGAGTTTGCTCACACACAAAAACTGATACATGCTCCTTATAATTAAAATAATTCACAGCCACATCAAACATAGTTAGTAGTACAGCAATTAATATATGTTGGTGATGAATTGTTTACAACATTTACCAAATTTGAACTTGAGAATTAGCTAGGTATTGAAAGCAATAAAATTCTCCTGCTAACAACATAAAATGATCGGCTAAAGCAAGTATTTATCAATTACCAATTAAACTGAAACGCATACATGATCATGATCAGTATTTAGTAGAAGCTACGATAACAAATACCTGTTTGTACTGGAAGTCAATAGTGTAAGAAAGAAGCATAGGACTAATATCGCCGGCATCGGGACGAGAGACTTGTACAATTGTTGCCTTGGGCAACTCATCGAAAATTCGAGTTGCCTCAGGCGGATGTTGATGAAACGAGAAGAACGAAGACAACCTAGACGGCTCGGGTTGCATTTGCACATAGTGGGATCCACTCCCCCCGCCGGCCATCAACTGCTCCGATGCCATATTATAACTCAACTCCGATCAAAACAATATATAACAAGAATGGATGAAAATTCTATACTTGTAAAGATGTATACGTGTATCAGTTGCCGTCTAAGATCAAAAAAGGAAAATGATTATGTTGAATTTATTTTTGATTTTTCATTTGTTTTGGAGAGAGAGAGAGAGATTTGGTAGGTGATGTAAATTACAAATCTGTGAACTCCATTGTTCGGAATTTTGGATTTATGGAGCAAATACTATGAAACGGGTCAGGTCGTGACCCGTAAAATTGTATTCCACGGTTTTTTCCCTTGTTAAAATCGCCGCGGCCTTGAAGAGGAACTTCTTTTTTCCTTTTTTCCCCACGTGTTTAAAAGAAACGCATAAAACCCGGTGACTCACCGTGTTCGATCAATTTATACTAGGAGTGAGTGGTTGTATCGAAAATACTATAGCCGATACTAGTATTGAGTAAAATTTTTCACGGTGCTTGGTACTTTAAAATTGCTAAATCAGTACCCGAGACTCGATATTTTGGATTAGTATTGAACCGATTAGGTAAAATAGGTATCCAATACCGGTAACGTATATGAATACTTGGTACGGTACTGGTACTGCCTTAGACCAAATCCAATACTCTGTATTCGGGACTAGTATTAAACTGACTAGGTAAAATAGGTATCCAGTACCGGTACCGGTTTTTACCAGAACCGTATATGAATACTCATTATACTTTGTATAGTATTCGGTACCACCTTAGATCAAATTATGTACTCGGTAGAATCGGAACTGGTACTGATCCGACACTATGCTTACCTCTAATTTAGACACTTCAGCCGTAAGGTTTAATATGGTCACATGTATAGTCACTTGTTATTTTTTATTGGTTAAATGTTTTAGTTTTTATTTATTTTATCAAGATGTATCGTATAATAGTATGGATTCAGAAAATCATTATATTAGGAGCATTTATTAGGACCTATTGGCAGGGGCGGACCTAGGCACAGCCTAGAGGTGGCACGGGACACCAGTCAATTTTTTCCGCGTAGTGTAAATTTCGATTTTTTCGAGACGGTTTTACCATTTCGTAGTGTAAATTCCGATTTTTTCGAGGCGGTGCTACCACTCATTTCAAATCATATGTCCGGTGCTACCACTCATCTCAAATCCTGGGTCCGCCCCTGCCTATTGGGTAACTTTTTATACATGACAAAACAAGTCATGCCTTATTGACTTGTAAATTTTTTTTAAATGCTTTTAAACATACATTCGCTTTTTCTATGTTTCGTTTTTTGTTTGTCATGGATGAAAAGGCATTGAATGATGGTTTTGTTTGGTATTTATGGTAGTGTTTCACGGTTTGTAAATTGGTATTTGCAGACTTTTGTACATGAACTCCGAGTTATGGACTTGAAGCAAAGAAAACAAATTATGATTATGTTACAACCAATTGAACAATAAACCAAACTAATAGTACAACCATCGTAGCACCAATTGAACTCCAATATGCTCAATAGCTAATGGGAATGATCATATTACTAACCTGACTAAGAGACTGAATGAATCACATTACTAACCTAAACCAGAATTGAGATGCTGAGTAAGCAGTGAGTGAAGTGAGCAGTAAGAGACCGAAGGAATTGAGACTTTTAGAGTCTGAGCTTCCATATCTGCCATGTCTCGATCAATCGTAAGGAGTGGCAAAACGAGAGAAACAAGTTATCATTCTTTGCTTTGGTTGGGGGTGGTTATGGCGTTGTTGTATAATGCGTAACTTAAGGTGTTGATTTTGTATATAAATTATAATTACATATACAATTATACAAACAAAAAACACATAATTAGGACTATACATCCAAATACGGCAATACTCTTAACACGCCTTAAAAAACGCGACTTTTAACAAGTCAATGTGCGTCTAGATACGCCTTAACGTACATCAAGCTCTATATCCAAGCCTTAGATCTTTTCACAATGGCATAATCAACACTCAAATCTTGACAGAATTATGACAAAATGATGAGCTTTCTAGAACCATGCTTTTAGAGCGGCGGATGTACATCAAACATACCATTGGTATGCTGATGTGTAGCCTCGTTATCGAGGGAAACACTACACCCAAGGTATCGGTATCGAAAATTTTTCAAAAGTTTCTGTATTTGAGTATCGAATGAGAGAGAGACGAGAGAAAGAGAAAAAAGATGAGAGAAGAAAAAGTAGAGATGAGAGAGAGAGAGAGTGTTTTTATAAATAAAGATTTTTTAAAACATAAGTAATACAGAAGTTTAAACATATTTAAAGTATAAAGTGGATTATGCTGATATAAGACTGATATGGTTTGAGCATGGATGCCCAAATCTTGGTACATCCGGTGCTCTTACCAAACCTGTTTCCGACTCCCCCGTGTCTTGAGATGTCTCCACACTTGTTTCCAAACAACCCCTCATTCTATATAAAATTCATTTTGCGACAGATTTTGATTTACGTATGAAGAATTTCCCTCAATTTCGATTAACTTAACTGTCGAACTCCCAATCAGCAATTGATCAATCGATCAGTTGTGATTGTTCGAACACTAAATTTCCTGGAAAACGATGGAAATTTCAGTAATTTCCGATAACGTAACAACAATCGAGACAAAGCACAGCCATGGCCTAGGGTTTGCTAATTCCTTCACCCGCCGACACAATTTCATACTATATTCACCCGATCAACAACGAAGACTCGAAATATATGCCCAAGTTTTACCGATTGACGCTGTCGCTCCACCGCCTGTTAAGCCTAGCACCATACCTAAGACAAGCGCCAGGAAACGTGCTCGTGTTAGGAGGAGACTGAAAATCGACGGCTTTGGTGCTGATGGAGAGGACGGAGGAGGATTCTTTGGCGGCGGCGATGGTCCCTTTGGTGGTGGTGGCGGCGGCGGCGGCGGTGGCAATTTTCATGGGTTTAATTGGGATGAATCGTCGCCTTCGCCGTCGGATCCGGCTTTTGATTTCGTATACGCCGCACTTAGCTGGTTTGTTTTATCTAATTGCTTGCATTTCGCATTCAAGCGGGTGGTGAGGATAGTCGTCGATGGAGCTGCTGATCCCGGAGAGAGAAGGTTCCGATGAGGTCTACATCGGAATACGAAATCAGTAATTGGTAGTTTGGTACCACACTTTCCGTATATCAACCACGCCTTCTTATATTAGATTGATAGTTGTTTAGGATCGTTATGATGCAAATACTGTATATAATTTGCCTTTTTATGTTCCTTTCTATGTTTCTTGTTACCGTTTGTTCATATGGTATTGTATATAACTTGCAATAATTTGTTTTACTAGTTTATATTTGCGTAACTCCAAAGCAGTATCTAAATAATGAAATGCTCGAGGGTATTAAACAGCTATATTACTGTTGCCAATAGTATCTCCTTTTCTAGCCTTGCCAGCCTGATCAGTTTCGTTACCATCTATTCATTATGTGACTAGTGATGGTTGAACGCAAAATGACTAATATTTTCTCACCTGGAGTTCTGATTGCAGAGGGTGAATGCAGGCTCTATAAAAGAGTGGATCATTTCTTCACCATGAGGTGGTAATAAATGGCCAACTGGGGTTAACAGACTTATCATCAGGTTTTCTGGGCAATCTTCTTGGTAAGTATCATGTGAACCAGAAAACCCAATTGAAGGCTTGAGTCACATTTAACCTTGGTGGCCTGGTGGGTTTAAACGCATCATCGGTTCATCATCATTGCATCGAGGTGAGCAATTAAACGCACAAGATCTTTTCGTTGCTTGATGCAATTAATCGCATACACAGATTTTAGGTGTTAAACTTTACTCAATTAGAATTGTGTAGTCCATGAGGCAGGTCCTTAAGAATAGTGAACCCATGAGGCATTGAGGTTGATGTAAGAAATTAAGCCTGTATCGTGGAGCAGCATACGCCAAACAATTCAAAGGGGAAAGAAAAAGCTTGAAATCAAGTAGTTACAAGCTAGTGTATATCACATTATAATATAACTATTAATTTTGAAGAGGTGATTTTTTAGACGGCAAGTTGATGGATACACACAAGGTACTACACAATCAAAGCATAGGTACACCATAAAGCATATACTTCATATGTACCCTCATCATTTTTCATATACAAATCACCTCCCTGAAGTGTGTATGTATATGCTTGGTTATGTGCAATAGTAACCTGTTAAAGCATGTTACTAAGTAATCCACATAGGTGCCATATCATTAGTTTTGTGAGTAACACATGCTATATGATAAGAACAGGTTTTACAAATAATTATTTAATGAAACTTGAATACATATGATTATGTGTCTATTACATGTTAAATCTTTATTTTTATGTACTTAGTTTAAAGTGTGTGTGGGTGTGTGTGTGTGCTGTTTAGTTATCAATGTGATTAGGGTCTTAAACTAACCTCGATGTTGCTTTTAGGTTGGCATCTTGCAAGTTGCAATCATCATGTGTAGGGGTGTTTAAAGGTGGGTGGGTATGTACGAGCCCAAAACTCAACCATAACGGAACTTTCGGTTAATTCAGATTATTAATCGTCCTGTTTAGTTAACGGTGTCCAGTGGGTTGATTATTGGGTAATGGTTAGGGTTATATTTTTCTAATTTGTAACCTCTTAATTTCTTAAACTATAGTTGGGCCTAATTCAAGTTAGTTCAGGTGGGTCAAGGAAATAAAATGTGGGCTGATGATTATTATTCTTATTTTTTAGTTTATTAAGTAGTTTATTATTAGTTATTATTATTACTTCAAATGTTGTCATACGTCCAAAAAGTCTAAGTTAAATTGTATGACATGCCTAACTCATATTTTGTATGAACGAAAATACTTCATTGGTCAAAATATAAAATCAAAAAAGTGGTTCAGTCAAAATGTCAAAACTCAAAACGGTCGACACTCGACACGCCAAAAAGGGGCATCATCAATCAATTGGCCATAAACTGGAACTTTATATATTTGGAACTGATTTGAAGCCCAAATTATGGTGATTTTAATGTAGGTACCAAAATAAAACATATGTAACCTTTTCGAAGATTATAAATTTAAGATTTTCTTTAATAGAAGTGCAAAAGGTTAATAACACAACACTTTAAGAATACACTTTTGAGGCTATGAGTATCCGTTCCTCCAAATCCTTTCAAATTAGCGTCATATCATTCATCTTTCTACTTAACCCTTGTAACTCCACAACCAAGTAACTGGCTGTTTAATTTTTCCTAATTTTTTTAATTAAATATAAACGAAGGGGAGAGAGAAAGAGTAGAAAGACGAGAGACACAAAAGAAAGATGAGCAAGAAAGGAGTTGGGCTGGGTGACATGGAAAGGGCTCCTACCGTAGGTTAAAAGGAGAGGGGCGATGATGTTCTTTGGCCTCCAGAGAGATCCATCATCCACCCGTGAGATGGATACGCATAGCCTAACACACTTATATTTATATACAAAATTCATAAAAAAAAGAGAAGTATGTTTAGAGTGGCAATTTGATAAATATTGGATTGTTGGTTAAGTGTATGCGAACCGTCCTTTTGGTTAAGCGCTATTGAAACAATTCGATTTATTTTAATCGTTGTATTGGTTAAAGGAATTTGGATTCAGTTAATCGGTCATATTTCTCACCAGGAAAAAAAATATGATTCCATTAACTACTAACAAAGTCTACAAAACACCATTGGTCTTGTATCAACTAAAATAGGTAAAATGGTTAATTATTACTTTCAGACCATCCGCATCGGGCCACAAACCAGCGCTGGCTGGCTTGTGACCTGCCCTGAAACACCATCGCTGGAGGGAGGGTAGGGCTCGGGTTGGGTGGCTAGCTGGTGTTAGGATCGAGACACCTAAAACAAGCGTTAGAATATAATGCGGATAACAAGAACAAGACAAGAACACAAAATATAACGTGGTCCGGTCGTCAGGGTCACGACCTACGTCCACGGGCAGAAACTAGAGACTTCTTTATTAACTGAGACTGTGTTTTGTGTGTACATATGACTAAACCCTAGGCTAGATATTTATAACCAAACTAGAAAACACCATGTTGCCCTAATTCTTAATTAAGAAACAATAATTAACCATAATTAGAAGATTTGGCCGCCGCACATTGCCCCAAAATGCCTTGGGCTAAAGAACCCTGCTCCACGCTGTGGAGCAGGTGCCCACGCCGAGCAACATCGCAGTGCTCCATGCCGTGTGACTTTGTTGCACGCTGAGCACACCCCTTTTATAGTTTTCAAATATCT
>JAUEJL010110055.1:0-12588 GCA_032274825.1 Drosophyllum lusitanicum | reverse complement strand
TAATAATAATAATAATAATAATAATAATAATAATAATAATAATAATAATAATAATAATAATAATAATAATAATACTAATAATAATAATAATAATAATAATAATCAACTCGTGATATATAATTACGACAATAATCGAAATTGCGAATTTACATATTGATAATACAGGATTCCGAAAAATGGACATTACAACTCTCCCCCACTAAAACACGACTTCGTCCTCGAAGTCACCTTTCGAATAGTTTGGGGTAATTCTGTTTCATTTCGCCTTCGGGTTCCCAAGTCCATTCCGACCCTCTACGGTGCTCCCACTGTACCTTGACTATCCCAATCTACTTGTTTCTAAGAGTCTTGGTCTTTCGTTCTAGTATCGCCACCGGCTTCTCTACATAATTCAGCTTGTCATCCACCATGATATCCTCCATAGGCACGAATGTCGATTCGTTAGCTAGGCACTTCCTTAAGTGTGACACGTGGAAGGTTTTATGAATCCTTGATAGTTCCTCGGGTAGTTCAAGTCTGTATCACTCGTGCCACTACCTTGAAGGGCTCGATAAATCTTGGACTCAACTTTCCTCGCTTCCTGAAACGGATGACTCCCTTCCAAGGCGAAACCTTGACTAGTATGAAGTCCCCGACTTGAAATTCTAGTTCCGAGCGACGCTTATCCGCGTAACTCTTCT
Source organism: Drosophyllum lusitanicum (assembly GCA_032274825.1). NCBI lineage: Eukaryota > Viridiplantae > Streptophyta > Magnoliopsida > Caryophyllales > Drosophyllaceae > Drosophyllum > Drosophyllum lusitanicum. The sequence goes on along the minus strand of JAUEJL010110055.1, from coordinate 11,908 downwards.
GTCTACTCTGCGCCGCACGTAGTCTTTCGCGAATTTTCTGAATGTTCTCTGTCATTTTCTGTACCACTTACGTACTCCCGAGCTCCCTTTGCCCCACCTCACCCCAATAAATAGGGGTTCTACAACGCCTGCCGTACAACATCTCGTACGGAGGCATCCCTATACTTGTGTGGAAGCTATTATTATACGAGAATTCTGCTAATGGAAGGTAAATATCCCAGCTGCCCCCGAAGTCTAACACACATGCCCGGAGCATGTCCTCTAAGGTCTGTATCGTCTGCTCACTCTGACCATCCGTCTGTGGATGATAAGCTGTACTAAAGTGCAACCTCGTACCCAGATCACTATGAAACTTCCCCCAGAATCTAGCCGTGAACCTCGTATCCCTGTCAAACACCACTGACACCGGCACCCCGTGCCTCGAGATCACCTATTTCATAAACACATCTGCCATCTTTTCTGACGAGTACGTCTCGCGGATTGGGATAAAGTGTGCACTTTTTGTCAACCGGTCAACAATGACCCAAATCGCGTCATAACCTCTCGGAGTTCGGGGAACTTGGTTATTAAATCCATTGTGATATGCTCCCGCTTCCACTCTGGTATTTCTAAAGGCTGAACCTTTTCGTGGGGCCTTTGGTGCTCGACCTTAACTCGAAGGCAAGTTAAACACCCTTCTACATACTTTGCTACGGAGCGCTTCATCCCCGGCCACTACTAATCAGATTTTAAATCTCGGTACATCTTCGTAGCCCCTGGATGAGTTGAGAATTTAGACTTATGAGCCTCGTCGAACAGCGTAGACCTTGCATCCCCCAAACTGGGTACCCAAATTCGTCCATGCCGCGTAAGCAATTCCCGACTATCCCTTACGAGCTTAGTCACTTGGCCCTTAATCCGTTCTCTATTCTTGTTCTCGTTCTTGCTTGCCTCCTCCTGGGCTGTCCTTATTAAGTCGAATAAGGAGGTTGTTACTCTCATCCGCATGCACTCCACCTGAAGGAGCATGCACCCTGCTTTTCTGCTCAAAGCATCCGCCACCACATTAGCCTTACCCGGATGATAGAGTATTTTACAGTCATAATCCTTCACGAGGTCTAGCCACCGTCGCTGTCTCATGTTCTTCTGATCTGCGAAGTATTTCAAACTCTTGTGATCCGTGTAGATCGTACACCTTACTCCGTATAGATAATGTCTCCAGATCTTTAATGCAAAAACTACTGCCGCGAGTTCTAGGTCTTGTGTTGGATAGTTACTCTCGTGCGGTTTCAATTGTAGCGACGCATATGCTATAACTTTTCCTCTTTGCATTAACACAAACCCCAACCCACAGTGAGAAGTGTCGCAATAAACCACAAGATCCTCCATCCCTTCGGGTAGTGTTAACACTGGTGCCTCGCATAGTTTGTTACGTAGGGTCTCAAACGCCTTTTGTTGTTCAATTCCCCAAACAAAACTCGCATTCTTCTTAGTCATCTTAGTTAAGGGCACTACAATTCTCGAAAAATCTTGGATAAATCTCCGGTAGTACCCCGCTAGGCCCAAAAAGCTTCTAATCTCAGTCGGACTCTTAGGCTGTTCCCATTTCATGACTGCCTCAATCTTAGCCGGATCCACCTTTATGCCATTCTCGTTCACGAGATTCCCTAAGAACTGTACTTCCTTTAACCAAAATTCGCATTTCGAGAACTTAGCATAGAGCTTCTCCCGCTTTAGCGTCTCCAAAACTTTTCGTAGGTGTTGCTCGTGCTCCTTCCGTGTCCTTGAATACACTAAGATGTCGTCGATAAACACTATGACCGACTTGTCGAGCATCGGTCTGCATACCCTATTCATAAGATCCATTAACGCGGCTGGTGCATTGATCAATCCGAGCGGCAGGACCACAAACTCATAGTGGCCGTACCGTGTTTTAAACGCCGTCTTTGCAATATCTTCCTCCCGTACCTTCAACTGATGGTATCCGGATCGTAAGTCGATCTTTGAAAACCATGTGGCTCCCTGAAGTTGATCGAATAAATCGTCAATTCTCGGTAGCGGGTATCGGTTCTTTACCGTAAGCTTATTAAGTTCTCGGTAGTCGATGCACATCCTAAAGGATCCGTCCTTCTTTTTAACAAAAAGTATAGGCGCACCCCAAGGCGAACTACTTGGCCTAATGAAACCCTTATCAGTTCCTGGAGCTGACTCATGAGTTCCTTCATCTCGGGTGGAGCTAATCTGTAGGGTGTTTTGGCTATCGGTGCAGCTCCTTGTACCAAATCGATCCTGAATTCTACCTGGCGATCGGGCGGTATCCCTGGCAGGTCCTTCGGAAATACTTCTAGAAATTCCTTGACTACTAGCACGTCTGACACTTCTAACGTGCCCTTCTCCTTCTTACCATCGAGTACATAGGCTAGGAAAGCGGTGCGTCCGTGACGAAGGTACTTCCCTGCTTTGGTTACTGTGCAAAATGCCGCTCCTTCCTTCCGGCGTTCCCCCGTGACAACAACCTCTCCCCCACTAGGGGTTTGGATCCTAACTCTCCTCTGGTCACATTCAATGGTAGCTTGATGACAACCTAGCCAATCCATTCCCACGACGACGTGAAATTTCCTCATAGCAATCGGTATTAGGTCGATAGTAAACTTCTCACCTCCTAGTTCTATCACATTACTCTTATACACGGTCGCCACGCTTAAGGCCTTGTCATCTGTTATTTCTACTTCCAAAGGTTAACTTCACAGGTGCTTGGTTGAGATTTTTGCAAAACGTAAAAGAAACAAACGATCTACTCGCGCCAGAATCAAATAAAATAAGTGCGGGTACTGAGTTTACGAGATGAGTACCTGCAACCACATCAGGCTCCATTTTGGCTTCTTCGGCGGTTAGCCGGAAGGCTCGACCCCTCCCCTTGGCGGTTTCCCCCTTCCTTTCCTGCCCCCTGTCAGCGATTCTCAAAGTTGCAGGTGCCACAGTTCACTTCCCCCTTCTTCAGTTGGGGACATTCTGACCTCAAGTGTCCTGGCACATAGCAGTTGAAACAGACCTTTGCCTCTCCCCTGCAATCCTTGCTCAAGTGGCCTGTCCGTCCACACTTGAAACAACCCGGCGATCCCAACTTACATTCTCCAGCATGATTCCTTCCGTACTTCTGACACCTTACCGGTTCCTTTTTCCCTCCCAGCTTGGGCATTGAAAACTTGAATTTCTTGTTAGACCCGGTTGTCTGCTCAATCCTCCTCTTATTCTGCCTTTCTAATTCTTGCTTTTCCAATTCAATCTCCCAGGCCCTGGCGGCCCCCATCATCTGCTCTAGAGTTTGATATTTTGAAGAATCCACGAATTCACGGATTTCCGTCTTCAACACTCCCATGTACCTGAACATCTTCATTTTCTCATTGGCTACGTACTCTAGGCAAAAGCAGGACCTTGCAAGGAATAGTTCATTCAGCTCCGTGATGGATTCAGTAGTTTGTTTCATGGCAAGGAACTCGCTGGTGATCTTTTCGACCTCAATTTACGGTGTGAACTTTTCTGTAAACATCTCTTTAAAATTCTCCCAAGTAGAGTCAACCAGCGCTTCACCTTTCTTTAACATTAGCAGCGACCACCGGTCCTTTGCTGCTCCGCGCAGCAAGTTAATGGCAAAGAGGACCTTACGGTCTGCCGGACAGTAACTAGTATGGAAAGCAGATTCAACCTCGGCTATCCAACGGGTACTCATGACTGGGTCGGGTTTTCCTTCTTACACGGGCGGGTTGCAGGCTGAAAAGTCACGGTAGGTGCACCCGCCTTGGTTAACCCCTAGGTTCTCGGGATGGCGATTAGCTTCCTTAGCAGCCAACTCCTTTCTTACTGTCTCAGTAACCATCTTTTCCATCTCTTCAGCCATTTGCTCGAACATGTTAGGGAGGATCTGTTCCAAGGCCCTCCCTATCACTGCCACTAGCCCATCATGCACGGGAGGATCCACGGTTCCACCCCCGACGGCTACCATTGGTATTTCTGGCTGGCGTCTCGGATCAGTTTCGGCCGTGTAGCTTGCAACCTCCCTATCCGGGGCACATTGGTGGGACCCCTCGCCAGTGGGTTTGGATTCCTTCTTGTGTTAACCATTCTGAAGTGTACATAACGCACAATAGATCAGGTGTGCGCTACCGCATATAGCTTCATAACGTATACATTTCCTCTTTCACACTTAGTTCATCTATTAGCAGGCTTACTTGCTCCAAGGCAGCCCTAGCTAAGTACATGTTATAACATACAAGTAACCCCTCACTAGATTCACAAGATTCCTCATGATTCCGTCAAGATCTCATGTGTACCGTGTGTCTATAACAACATAGGCCTTCATATTATTACCGACACTCTATACATACCAGATCTTAGCATCACCACTAGGTCTCTCGATTCGTAAGGCTTAGGTCATGCATCCTAACGTTCTAAGCATATAAAGCTTCACGTATAATTCATCATGTATAGGTCGTTACACCTACATCGTATCATCATCAATCTAGTATAGTGTGAAAACGATGTTCTTCCTCTAAGTCTGCATGTCTAGTTTCATGCATAGTTTAAGGTGTTCACATTACACAAAGTGTCACTATTATCTATTCATAATTATAAGAATGATCATCACAATTCATAACTCATCTCATCAATAAGTGCTTACCAAGACCTTCGGCTCCAGCTGATAGCGCGTTTGGAAATGGTTTAGAAAAATTGTTTAGTTTGAAAATCTCATATTGAACCAAGGTTTATGTCCAAACACACCACTCGCACGCTTGAATCACTTAAACCGAGGCTCTAATACCAAGTTGTAACATCCAAAAAAAAAAATTGAACACGATAATTTAACGTATACCAGCCACTACCAAAATCAACGGTTACAAACGTAGCATCACAAACAGTAATTGTTTGATTCAACGGAAGCGAATAATTTTAAAATTGTTCGACTGGTAATTAAGTTAGAAACTTAAAACGCTATGGTCACCGCTCTCATGCCGGAGCGCACCTTGCCCTTGTCCAATCTTGAAGAACCTGAAACATGACAATAACGGGTAAGCACAAAGCTTAGTGAACCAATACTATCTTACCCTTCGTAGGCATCGTGTCCTGCCTTCACATAACATATAACTAGGGTCTCACCCTCTGCCGCATCTCAGGTCCCACCCGTTTGATGCCTAAACTGGGCCTCGCCCGCTATGACTCATCACAGGTCCCACCTTTAGATGAAGTCATCTGCCCCGACCGACCACGAAGGCACGGTTGGTTACTAACATTTCACAATGATAACACATAATAACAAGTCACAATTAAGCACACATACAATGCAACGATAAGCATCATGGATATTACTTGCACAGTACGGACAATACAGTAAGTTAGAGTGACTCACCTGATTCGCGACCTGATAGAGTCGGTATTAGTTGTCAAGGTTGCTTGTTTAACGAATCCTGGTAGCGAAACCTACAACACATTCTACTGAGTCAAAACTAAGTATGAGTCCCTAGGTCGGACTAGTGCTAGATCGCGTGAACTACTAAGTCGCATGGAACTATAAGTCGCATGGAACTATAAGTCGCATATAACTATAAGTCGCATGAACCAAAAGTCGCATGGAACTATAAGTCGCATGGAACCATAAGTCGCATGGAACTATAAGTCGCATGGAAATATAAGTTGCGTGGAACTATAAGTCGCATGGAACCATAAGTCGCATGGAACTATATCACTGTCGGACCAAAACCCATTTACGCAGTCTTACTTTAAATTCTCCAATGGTGTTTAGCCAAAAACCCAAGAACAGAGCAGAAATCTTAACTAAAATCCCCTCTAACTCCCTTGAATTTGATCAACTTCTCACCAAAGACAAGATACAAGGTTTAGAGTCAATACCTGGTGATTCCTTGTTGGTTTTAGCCCAAAATCTCCACCTTTCTCTCTTCCTCCTTCTTCTAATTGGCAAGCACACGTACACAAACTCTCTCAAAGTTTGAATGAAGAAGATAAATGGAACAGTGTTTCTCCCCTTGGGGGTTGTGCCCTAAATAGCTATATATACACCATTACACCTCCCTTACTTGGGCCAAGCCCACACCTCAAACTTTCTTGGTCCAACCTTACTTGAATAATAAATAGAGCTAGGCTACTAAGCCCAACACATATATGTCCACATGTATAATACACATAATTATATTTATGAACACTTGAAAATGACAAAAGTACGATAATTGACCAACTCATGGTATTTAGCTATCATTGGTAATATTCCTCGTGAGTTTACATTTTGATATTACAAGGTTCGGGAAAAAGGGGTGTTGTAGTGAGGGAGGTGCGGAGTATGATCCTGCCCAGGTCCAATCTGTCATTGAAAGCTTCGCAAGTGTTATTCCTGAACCTGAACAGAGCACACCTACCATTCCACCTGAACATGAATTAGAAACTGTGGCTGTTACAACAACCATTCCTGGAGCTGCTCCCCTGATCATTGATACTACACATAGACAATTACAACAGAGACCAGTTATCACTGAGGAAGAGGATGTTAGCTTTCATGATCTATTCCCTGATCTTCCGAGTTTATATATGGCTACAAACCAAATCCTGTTGCAAGTGCACATGATTCAGCTAATCTTGATATTGATATGGGTGTTTATGATGATTATGAAGAAGAAGAAGAGATAGAAAAAGAAAATGAGAGTGTGAGTGTGAGTGAAAAAGAAATGATGAGTACTGAGGGACCCCCAGCCTATACAAGCCCGGAAACCATATCTGCTACTAGGGCCAACATTGTTAGCTCTAGTATTGAACAAGTCACTGTCATCCCAGCAGTGCATTTTTCAACCCCCTTCAGACACTCGGGTACCCCTCAACAGGTTCCTGTTTCATTCCACGGAGAATTAGCACATACATTATCGGCCTCTCATTCGGAGATGGCTGGTATTGAATCAAGAGGAATGTCTCTCCCGTCCTCGCGAGCTCTTTCCTCGCACATCGATATGCCACAGATTTCTACATTCCTTTCGAGACACAAAGAGACACTTGCACATATTACAACGTTGTTCACAAGACAACTATCTAGAACTCCCGTAGGTGGCACCACTGAAGGTGTCATTCAAGGATCGGGTGGAAATCTTGCCGGGGTACACATCAATCCAGCCTCGATTGCAAGTAGTTTTGCCTCTGTGGTAGAAACTTCAACGGGTAATCTAAGTGATCCCGGTTATGTTACACAAACCCAACTCCAAGATGCACTCAAACCGATAAATGACAAACTTGATGACATTCAACAAACCCTTGCTTCTCTAAAACCTAAAGTTGGAGAAAGCCCCTTACAGCGAGAAGAACCTAGATCTCATCCAAAACCTACAAAAAGAAAAAATCTATAAGGGTAGAAATCTTGATGAATTTAAGGAGCATATTCAGAACTCAATGGAGGATCTAGGCAATGGCTTCTACTCCAAAATGGATGCAGTGGAAAACAGGTTGACAATTCTTGAAAATACTTGCAAGGCTCAAGCTGCCGGGTCAAAGAGCAGGCATGACGATGATGATCCAGATCATGACCGTCATGAGGGGGAGAAACGTGCTTGTACTTTGACCTTTACTCCTTTGACAGAACGAGTATCAGTAGCCTTGAGTCTCCGGGATGTTAGTGCTCAAACTTCTTCACATCAACAACAAAAACATCAACAACCACAACAACCACAACAACAACAAATATTAGACCTTCCTGAATTTGAGTTTGAAACATATGATGAAGGTGAAAGGGAAGAGTCAGATGAGCTTTTAAAACAAATCGATGAATTTACATTCTCTATGCTGCTAGAAGAAAAGGAAGAAGTTCAGATTGTGGACCGTTTTGATGATTTCCCTCCCGAAATGCCTAAACAGAAAGCTAGTTCAAGGGTTGCAAATCCTGCGAAAGAGCTTGTAGCTAGAAAACAGATGGAGGAGGCTATCAGAAAGTTAAATCTAACAAGGGTACTGCAGAGTGTATCTGAGAAAGTCCACAACTTGTTTCCTCCCGAACCTAAACAATTCTAGGTGTCTGCTGCCGACATCCTGAGAAAAAATATCCAAGCTGAGCAGTCTCAATTACTACAAACAACATCAGAATGGCCACTACCTTATAATATTCAACCAGCTCCACCAGTGTACACCTTAGCTGATCCAGGTCTTGATCGTCATAACATGTTAACCAGAGAAGCCATGAAAAATCCTATTTGGGGGAAATATGGAGTGAATCCGCCTTTCTTGGAAGATCATATTACTTCTATTTATGTAAATCAGATCGAGGATCGAACACCCCCTGAATTGAGAGATCTTGATGACAGTCAAAAGAGAAGATATGAACATATACTGAAAGAGTATAAATCTCCAAGAGATCAGATCGTCTCAAAATATCCGATAAAAAGATTGTTAAGAGTTTTAACGCATAAATCTTTCAAGTACAAGTTTGTTGTCTATGAAGTGGAAAGAGGAAATGGACAAAGGATCTCATTGAATGAAGCAAACTTTAGGCATGTTAAACTACATGACATTGATTTTATCTATGAGGAGATATCTACCAAGATCGATAAGTCCTATGAAGAACAACAAGGAAGAACTCCATTAATGAAGTACATGAAAAGATTCATTCAATTTGTACAAGAGCATGATACGCCGTTGGGGGCAGAAAGCAATCAATACAGAGTCAATCTTCTCAGACCCGAGCAGAGCCATCCAAATTTGCAAAATCCTGAGGAGTTAACTATTATTGATGAAAATCACAGGGATTTTGCTGGTCATAGAGGTATCATCTTCAGAAATCAACAAAAAAGGAAAGTCTTCATTAGGCTGGTTGATATGATGGCATACTCTCATGGTACACTAAAAATACTTCAGCACAGGCTTCTAGAAAAGATCAAGAGTGAACAAGCAACCATGACTCAATCAGATCAAGACGTGATAAACCGATCAGTTGAGGCAATCAAACGTACATTGGAAAGTAGGAAGATAATCAGGAGGTGGCAAGTGATGTTTGGAATAAGAAACAGATCTAGCATGTAATATCTTTTTAGTATATTTTATTTTGTAATAGGCTATCTCTCCATTAGGGGGAGATTGTTAGAATTTAAAATGGAGAGATAGGCCACGCCTTATCCCTTTGCCTATATGTAGGGATATGGCGCCTTGTACTAGGAGAGCTTTTGCAATATTATAATTTCCCATTCAAATCAATTGCCCATGGTGTAGTGTGTGTTACTCTCAAACTTCATTCAATATTACTTGATTCACGGATCATCACACCTCCAGACGCAAAACCTTCATACCGTTTCAATGGTTCCTGACAATAATGATCCAAAATGATCTGGAGGGCTACCGTACAATTCCGCGCCGGCTTGACAATCCCCAGGTGACAATACAAAGAATTGAACAATTTCTGAGGCTAAGGGAGTTCCCAGACCTGGTCACAATGCCCGTGCCACCTGCACTTCTTCAAATTCTTGATCAGCAGAGTGAGGCACTGAGGGAGTATTTGAGAGTGAATAGGATAGCTCCTATGGCGCAACCAGAGCCGGTTGTGCCTGCCCTAGGAGCAGTAGAACCTGGTGAGGGTCCTAGTGGTCTAGGTGCTCCTGAGTACAAGGGTGCCTCTAGCAGTGTCGAGCAAGAGAGAGAAAAAGAAAGTGGGAGGGGTGGTGGAAGTGGTGAAGGTGGAGAGATACACGAGAGGGAGGGAGATCATATTGAATCTGCCTTCGACAAGCTAAACATCAGTGATTCAGAGGCCTCCATTAGTGACAAATCAGCGAGTAAGTCCTCCTCAAAACGGACGGAGACTGAGTCTTCTAAATCTGACCGGTCGTCCCCTTCCCTGCCAGATCATCACACGGTCCCTGCTGAGTCAACTGGGACTCGGCAGATGTCAGATGCTCACGACAACATTCACCAGGGCTTATCAGAAATATTTGCAACATTCGGTGATGTCCCACATATAGAAAAGGATGATGTGTTTTTAGAGGAAGAAGTGAATGAGAGAGAAAGTGTGAAAGAAAAGGATGAGAGAGGGATCCCCAGCCAAAGAAAGCCGGGAAACCAAATCTGCTACCGGTCTGGACAAAGTTCAGGTTGGTATTGAAATAGTCACTGGCATCCCACCAGTGCAAGCACCTATCCACTCCATCTACTCGGCCTTCACTCAAATGAGGGTCATTTCATTCCACGAGGACATAACGCATACACAGTCGGCGGCTCATTCAGAGTTCACTGGCTTTGAAATTTGTAACGTCTCCTCTATCCACAACATTCTTTCAATCACAATCGAGTCTAGAACCTACTCGTACTGGAATCAATATTTTTTCTAGAACACGATCAGCTACCGCACATCTTCATGATGTTGCCGGAACACTTGTAGCGGCCTCTCCTGCAGAGGTAACGCGAGGATCAAGTGGAAGTCCCACCAGTGCTACCACTATGCCAGCACTGAGTGTGGGCCACAGGGTTGCTACAACTCCTATGCGAACAGGGCCTCTGCGTGAGCACAGGGTTACCACCAAACTTAGGATCTATATGGATTCTAAGTTCTCTCGCCTTGAATCTAATCTGAAAGAATATGTAACCAACCGAACCGACGCCCTACAGCATGAACTCAACACCCTCAAAGCTCAAATACAACACCTAGCCACTAAACCACCCACCGTCATTGAGAGAGATTATACAATCAATGAACTCATGGACCTACTCCACGGCTAAACTTAACAGTATTGTTGAACCCACATCTGAACAATCCAATCTACTGGCAGCACTGCAATCTCAACAACCGCAAGCCCCACCTTCTAGCTTAACCACTTTCAATGACACTATATTGCAAGCCCTAAATTCCCTAACCACAGTCGTATCAGGGATCAGGCAGAGGCTAGAAGTAGTGGAAACCTCATGCAAATCACAAGCAGACTCACGCAAACAGAGGCATGATGATCCTGAGGATCCAGGACACCTTGAGGGGGAGAAGCGGCAGAGGGTTGGTAGGAGATACATCGGCGCTCAAAGCTCAACTCTACGAATAAAATCCGCTCTTGTATCAACGTCTCAAGAGGTTCCAAGTGGTAGTGGCAGTGGGGGTGGTGAGAAACAACAAGGGATGGACTTTGAGTTTGAGTTTAGTCAAGGGGATGAGGCAGAGGTAGAGGCAGAGGTACCCGAAACCTCGCAAATCCAAACAGAAATTCCTGAAACTAAACCTTCCCTCCCAGAAACCTTAACAGAAAAGGCTAAAGGCAAAAGGCTAGCATCGGAGGCAGAGGAGAAGGAGAAGCAACCCTTGATCAATATCCGAAGGGTCTTTACAAAAGTAAATCGGGAGCTGCTTGACATCTTTCCCCCATCTCAAGGCAGTTCAACATAGCCCCGATAGATCTGATAAGTCAGCAGCAACCGCAACAATCAACAAAGCAGGAAAGTGACTGGCCGGTACCTGAAACGTATCATAGAGGACCTAGACCGTTGGCCACTCATGAAAGGGTTATAGCAGAAAGGCCAACCATTGAAAACATCAGGCCAAGAGAAGCACTTGCCAAATCCTAGCCTCGTTGGCCAACCCAATTGTTAGAGATGCCTTATCTTGAAGAAAGGATTCCCCAAATCTTTGCGGAGCAGCTCAGGGAGGTGGATGATATATATATGCTAAACTCTACCGAGCACGAAAAATCTATAAGGTTTGCTACCACATTCCATGCAAGTCCAAAGGAAAAGGTGGCTTCCAAGTTCCCGATCGCCAAGATTGACCTAGTGTACATGCGCAACTTCCTCAACTACTCAATGGTTTATTTCCATGTTACAAGAGCAGATGGGAAGAGGTATACGTTTCATGAGGTCGAATTAAGGCATCTAAACTTGGCAGACATCACACACCTTGAGGATGAGCTGGCTTGTAAAT